>JAQQSW010018846.1:0-11165 GCA_028646575.1 Pseudocheirus occidentalis | reverse complement strand
AAAAGGGAACAGATTGTGGGAGGGGTCTTACAGTGGGATCAATGTTCTGGGCTGGGGGGTAGGGACAAAAAGGGGAGAAAATTTGTAACTCAAAACCTTGTGGAAATGAATGATGTAACCAAGAAAACAGATTAAAAATTAAAAAAAAAAAGAAAAATTAGGATAATAATACTTACCCCAAGAAGCAGCCTGACATAGTAGATATAGTGGCATTCTTTGTATCATATGTGCATCTGAAGTATGAGAAGTCAAGAAAGAGAACAGAGAGAGAGAGACAGAGAGACAGAGAGAGACAGAGACAGAAAGAGAAACAGAGAGACAGAGGGGGAGGGAAGGAGGAGGGAGAGAGAGATAAAGCGGGGAAGGAGGGTGAGAGGGGGAAGAGAGAGAATTAAATAGTGCATGTTATTTCATCTACCACTTCATCTGATGAGCATATGCCCCAGAGTGAGTGTGACACCTGTCTCTCAGCCCCTCAAACCCCAGCAACTTTTCCCTTCTTAGAGGACCCAAACACTCCCATTACTCTTTCCCCTGAATTCTTGCCTCTAACGTACTGGTTATATTAGAATGTGGACTACAAGGTGCATACAAGTTTGACAATCTGATTTGGTGGAGAGAGTTTCCACACTGGAAGCTCCTTCACTCCAACAATGGGATCCTGTATTTGGAGCCATTAGGGACCTCAGAGGCCATACATAGTTCAAACTTCCTCCTCCCCTCATCCCTTAATTTTACAGAGAAGGAAACTAAGTGCCAAGGAAGTTAAAAGATTTACTCAAGGTCACATAGGTAGTAACCATAAGAGGCAGGATCTCTGACTCCAGAGTCAGTCAGTTAGACAACAAGTATTTATGAAGTACTTCCATTGTGCTAGGTTCTGTGAATACAAATATAAACAGAGAGGAAAGCAGCTGATGGGGGGGAAGGTACTCGCTTTAGACAAAGTTCTACGGAGACCAGTCAGCAGTATATCCTAGAGAGAAATGAAACATCTTTGATACGGGCCTTCTTAAATTGCAAGTTCTGAAAGGAGCCATCCAATCAGAAAGCGAGACCTCAGGGGCAAAGCCAATTCTCTTTCCAGTATTCCACAAAACAGAAATGACTACCACAAAAACAGGTCCAGCCTAATACTTAATCTACTTCCCTCCCTCACCTTGTTGTTAGGAAGAAAATGCTTTGTTTTTAAATTTTATTTTGCTTTTTGGGAGGGCAGTTGGGGTTAAGTGACTTGCCCAAGGTCACACGGCTAGTTTTTTGTGTTAAGTGTCTGAGGCCGGATTTGAACTCAGGTCCTCCTGACTCCAGGGCCAGTGCTCTATTCACTGCGCCACCTAGCCACCCCCCAAAATGCTCTGTAAATTGTCCTCAGAATCTGCTTTTAATGTTCCCATTGAACTGAATGAGGGACTCTAGGCATGCATTAAACAGGGAAGAATACAGTGACTCTGTTCTTATTCTTGATACCACACTTACAGTTTGGAAATGTAACATAAGATTCAATGGGCTCTTCTGGAAGCATGTCAAGCCATTGACTTAGACTAAGCTTGCAGCCAATCTCATTTCTTTAATCACATGAACTATTATAAAAAAAATCACAGAATTTCTTAGTAAGAGAGAATTAAGGAATTTAAAAGCATTTATTAGGCATTCATTATGCACTATGCACTGTGTTAAGTCCTGGGGATACAAACACAATCAAACAAGATGTTTGGTCCCTTCCTTCAAGGAACTTATTTTCTAATGGGAGGAGACACATAAAAGGGAGCTAGAATGAAGGGAGGGTTAATGCAAGGCAACGTAGAGTAGAAATGGCCAGGATAGGGTGTGATGATCTGGTTTGAGACAAGATAAGGTATGGTCTAACCAGGGCAATTAGGTAGCACAGTGCATAGTGTGCTAAGCCTGGAATCAGTAAGACTCCTCTTTGTGTGTTCAAATCTGGCCTCAGGCACTTGCTAGCTATGTGACCCTGGGCAAGTCACTTAACCCTGTTTGCCTCAGTTTCCTCATCTATAAAATGAGCTGGAGAAGGAAGTGGTAAACCGCTCCAGTATCTCTGCTAAGAAAACCCCGGGTCATAAAGACTCAGACGCAACTAGAAAATTCCTGAACGGAAGCAGGGCAGAAGACAGTGGCTATATCCCTTGCTCTGGAGAGTACTGGAAAGTTCATCTATCAGGACCTGGTATCCCAGGATCAGATTAAGAATTCCAGTGGGACAGGGATGATAATGATGAGGGACATAATTCAAGAAGCCTGGCTTGGAAATGGGCAGAAATTCAGAGAACATCTAATTCAACTAATACCCAGAAAAAGCATGACCTGATAAATAGACATTCAGCTTCTGCTGGAAGGAAAGTTTCCAGTGAGGAGGGGCTTGTTGCCATTCATACTATGTTTGGCTACCTCTAATTGTTAGGAAGTTTCTTCCCCTGACATCTAGTTGAAATCTGCCTCTTTGTAAAGTTTACTCCTTGTTCTTGGTTCTATCTTTGAGGGAAAAATAACACAAATCTAGTACCTCTTCCATAAATACTCTACAAATCCTTAAGGACAATGGACACGTTTTTCTTGAGTCTTCTCTTCTCCAGCTTATAAAAAACCCAGGTAAAGTCAACAAACATTTGTTAAGTGTTTGTCCTGGACTATGTACTATACTAAGTGCTGGAGATACAAAGAAAGGCAACAAACAAGCAAACAACCAAACCAAAAACCCAGTCCCTGGTCTCAGAGAATTCATAGTCAATAGATTGAGTTCCTTGGATTGATCTTTGTAGAAGAAAGTCTCCCATCCTTTACTTAGGAAGTTGATTATTTGAACCTAAGAGCAGTACTTTACATTTAGCCCGCATAAACACCAGAACAGTTGGTTTCATATATGTTATGATCTGAGGGACCAAAAGAACATCCTAACCATAAATATCTTATTAGCCTTGATGCTTAAAATTAGTCACACTTTAAGTTAAATCAGAAAATCTCTTTGAAAATTAAAGTTTATTTATTCTTTAAATAAATTTTTATTGAATGTTTACTATGTGCAAAAGAATTAAGCTAGGTTCAGGGATCCCAAGATAAATTAGTTCCCAAAGCTTGTAATCAAGAGGTGAGAAAACATAAAGGGGAGAAAGAAAGGGAAAGTGTATGCTCAGAGCAATATGGTTTCAAGAATCTAGAGTCCCAAGGGAGGAAGAAGAAGAAGAAGAAAAAGAAGAAGAAGAAGAAGAAGAAGAAGAGGAAGAAGAAGAAGAAGAAGAAGAGGAAGAAGAAGGAGAAGAAGAAGAGGAAAAGGAAGAAGAAGAAGAAGCAGAAGGAGAAGAAAGAGAGGGGAGTAGGTAGTACCAAAGCAAAGACATGTTAGACAAAGTCTGGAGACCTGGGAGTGCAGTCTGGAGGGGGAAGGAAGACATGGCTGGCCTGGGCATCTTTCTTAAAATGTAGTCTCTGTGATGAGTCAGCCAATCAGAGGAAGACACCACAGGGAAATGGAGTATTTCCAATGTCAGAAGTCCAGGGGAGAAGTGAACTTTCAAAGTAAAAAGATGTTTTTAGTATTGTAGAGAAACTCCAGAGCATCAGCAGTGTTACCTGGAAAGGAATGAAGTGAGAAAGCTGTATGAACAAAAGGAGATGTGAGGATCAGGGACGGCTTAATGAAATAATCTTACTGGAGTTGAACCTTACATGATGGAAATAATTTCAAAATGTGGTGGGGAGAAGAACAAATTCCAGACTTAAGGGGACAATATAAGCAAGGGCAGGACTCTCCAAAGTTTAGAACATGTTCACAGAATAGTGAGTAACCCAATTTGGTTGGAGAGTAAGATATGTGAAAAGTGGTAGTGAGACATAAAATTGGAAAGATTGATCAAACTCAGATTATGAAGGGCCTGAAATGCTACAAAAAAGAACCTGGAATGTATTCTGAAGGCAATGGGGAGCCAATGAATATTTTGAGCCCAGAAGGAATAGCATCAGAGCTGTGCTCTAGAAATATTAATCCAAGGTAGTCTTACCTGAAGACTTCTCTAGGATCCTTCTCATCCTATGATAGACAGGCACAAAATTTAGCCATTCTAAGCCATCATGACACTTGGAAATCTAAAACAGATTTTGTTTTCCAGATACTTAAAATAGTCCCCAGGGATCTCCTAGGTCTCTAATGTGGTGTGAAGGAGGTATTGCATTCATATGCTGCATCCTGTACCTTGGATGCCACCTTCCCAAAGCTATCTACTCACACCATTACTCTCACTTCTCAGTTAATCCCAGCTCTGTGGTTAGAATTTGTGAAGACAGGAGAATGTATTATTTTTTCCAGATTTTTCTTAATGTGGTTGCCTTGTGACCCCCACCCTTTCCACTCCACCTCCCTAAATTGAGGCTAATAATATTCTATGCGAAGGTAATAGGGTTTGTAAAAGTGCCTGGGGCTTCTTGGAAGAAAGGCTCCTGCAAAGTATATGACTATGCCTGATGTTACAAGCCAGGCCTTCTGCCGGCCCCCTTTCAACCTACTCAGCAGTGGCAGTACAATAACTCCTCTTACTTGTTTCCACTTGTGATTGGAAAAAAGGCTAAATCTCCAACAGAATGACCTGACCACAGGTTCTCTGAGCTCACTGTACTGTGAGGCTACATGACACCCTACCCTTGAAGTCAGGGCTGAGTGGGGAAAGCCACCATTCTGAATAGTCCTGATGCTGTGATTTAAAGCAATGTGAAGTTCCATAATGATAAAAAAAATGATATTTCATTACTCCAAGGAACAATTTGTCTGAAAAAGTTTTGTGGGTTTTAATGGGCTCCAAGCTCAATATGAATCAACAGTGTGACATGGCAGCCAATAAATGTTAATGCAATCTTGAGATACATTGAGTGTTTTGGTTTCCTGGAATAAAGAGGCGATAGTCCTGTTGTATTCGTAGGCTCATAGCCCTACAGCTGGAAGGGTCCTCAGAGGCCTTATAGTTCAGCCCTTTCACTTTACATATGAGTAAACTAATGGCCAGGGAGATTGTGGCTTTCCCAAAGTGGTCTGCATTGGAGGCAGGATTAGATACATACCAGGCTCCAGAACCCAATGTTCTCTCGGATCACATCTGGAATACTTTAGTTCTGGGCCCCACAGTTTAGGAAAAAAGTTAATAAACTAGAGGTTATCTAATCAAGGGCAATGAGGATGGCAAAAGGACTTGGAGTCCATGCCTTATAAGGATCAACTGAAGAAACTAAGAATTTTTAGCTTAGAGAAGAGAAAGTTCAGGGGGCCCTGGGAGCTGTCTTCAAGATGGAATGAATAAGCTATTTTGGCTATTATAAATACTCATATTAATTATAGAGGACATATGAAGAAATATGCTGTATGAATCCAAAGAAAGAACTGATAAACAGAAGTATGTGCTGAATGAATATGTATGTGTGTGTGTGTGTGTGTGTGTGTGTGTGTGTGTGTGTTTAATGGTGGCCATCTCTAGTGGGGGGGACTGGGGGGAGGGACAAGGGATATGGGAAGGGAAGAAAAAAATGAAAAAAATTACATGGTAACTTGTATATTTAAAAGGAATAGCAAGTCACACATACTAGATTTGCAGTTTCGTGAGCAATTATCTTTTTTAAAATTATACTATGTTCTGGAAATCCTTGTTTTATTCTATAAATTAAAAATAAAATTTTTTTTCAAAAGTAAGCTATCTATTAAGGCATGGAAATTATGGATTTTGTGTTTGTGGAAGAAATCTTCACACCACAGAAATCACAAAGTTTTTAAAATATTAAAGCAATCTAGTTCTTTGAGACTAAAAAAAATATGGAAAAGTGAATAGACCAGGAGTGGGGAAGCTGAGGCCTTGAGGCCACATATGGTGCTCTAGGTCCTCAAGTGTGGCCTGAACATCAAAGGCTCATACTTGCGGACCTAGAGAGCCACGTGTGGTCTCGAGGCCACAGGTTCCCCACCCCTGGAATAGACCATTGAGCCTGGAGTCAGGAAGATCTCATTTCAAATGTAGGCACAGACACCTGGGTGAATCCCTAAATCCTCTGTCTACCTTCGTTTCTTCTTGAGTAAGAGGAGGATAATAATAGCCCCTGCCTCCTAGAGTTGTCATGAGACTAAAACTAGATAATAGCTTGTAAATCACTTTGCAGTAGTGCTGTAGACATACTAGATACTATTATGACTGCTATTATGAGTATTTGAAGAGCTATTATTTGGAAAAGGGATTAGACTTGTTGAGTTTGATCCCAACAGGGCAGAATCCAAGAACAATGGGTAGTTGAGCATAAAAAGGGGGAAATTTAAGTTCCTAATAATTAGAGCAATCCAAAGGGAGGAATGGGACAGCTGTGGGGGTGGTGGGTTCTCACTCCTTGGAGGATTTCAAGTAGACAACAGATGACCACTCGTCAAGAATAGTGTAATAGGGGCTAGGTAAGGGAGGCTGCTGGTTGTAGTAGGTCTGTACTCAGCTCCTTTTTCAACTCTAGAATTCAGCAATTCCATGACACTGAAGCAAGTTGGGTCCCATTTATAATTTAGTAAATTGCCTTCCAGGGTTTTGTTTTCGCCTGAAAAACTTATCCCTCTGCCAGCAAGCGGCCTAGGGATAAGTCTGCCCAGATTAACTGAGACTGGCCCTTATACAACAGCAATACCATCCATCACTGGCCCCACACCCCAAGAATTTCCAGCTTGGTGCAACCTGTTAGAACTTGTACTTCACTGGAATAGCCTTAGAGAACCCAAGGTCACCTCAATGCCAAAATGAGACATCACCAAAGAACCCTAGTTAAGGCCCAGCCCTTCACTAATATTTTTTTTAAAGATAGCTCATATTTACACAGCACTCAGCAGTCACAAAACATTTTAGTTCTTCTCTCTAGCTTGATCCTATAATAATCTTGCAGGGTAGTAGTAATACAAGTGTCATTTCTGTTTTATAGATTAAAAAACTGAGGTCCAGAGAAGTTAAGTAGCATGCCCAAATAATCAGGTAGTGACAGAACTGAGCCCAGAACCTAGATTTTCTGATCAGGACTCCATTAGACCACATTTCTCTAAATCCTTATATTTGGACAGTACCTCCTCCTGTACAAGGCATTTGGTATAGCATTATAAAATCTGATCCTCACTAGAAGCCTGGGGCAGATGGCAGAGACAGCATTATTCCTATTGGGCACACAAGTTATTTGGGACAGAGGAGCAAAGGGATTTGCCCTTGGTCACACAGCTAGCAAGTGGCAATGCCTGCTCTTGAACCAAGGTCTTTAAGGTCAGAGTCCAAAACTTCTCCTACCATACCACGCCATATGTCATCTGGATGCCCTTTAAAGAATAAACAAATGCATAATGCAAACATTTGCCAATTTAATTCATGTTTGACACATTAATTTGCTATTAAAGGGCGGCACACAGAGTATTTTGACTCATTGTCAATAAGACTGGTGAATTCTGGCTCCTGCCCTTGGTCACATTGGCCATCTTTGTGTAGAAGAGTTCAGTTTCATAGTCCTTAGAGGAACTCACATGATTCTATAACTAATCCCAGGGTTCACAATGAACACAATGTACCATTTCAAAGCAGAATCAGAAGCCTTCACTAAAGAAGACTTCTTCTTTCCCAGGTGCCTTTGCAGCACTGAGCTAATAATGACCAAAGACCATAGTGGATTTCTCAAGATTGTTCAATTTTTGAAGAACTTCCCCCCAATATTAGGAGGTACCTTAGATGGCAATAGATAGAGAGCTGAGTCTTGAGTCAAAAAGACTTGAGTTAAAATCCAGATTCAGACACTTACTAAGTAAATGATGCTGGGCAAGTCATTTAACCTCTATTTACTTCCTTTTCCTCATCTGTAAAATGGGGATAATAATAGCACCCACCTTCTTGGGCTGCTGAAGGTCAAATGAGGTAAGAATTGTAAAGTACTTTGAATAGAGCCTAGCCCATAGTAAGCACTGTATAAACCTTAGCTATTATTATTTATGATGATGATGATGCTGATGATGATGTGCAATTCCATCCTTTCCCACAGCAATATATTTTCAGGGTTTAGTATAAACAATGAAGAAAGCTAAGTCTGACTCTCTCTCTCCTCTTTTGCAGCTTTACCGTCCTGACTCCAGCACCCATTGTCTTCCTGCTGTCTCCTGGATACTGGATGCTGTAGTTTTAGGCAGGAGACTGACATTTACAGTCTGAGGAAGCTTAAGTGGGTCCCTTCATCAATCTGGGTCCTCAGTTTTCTCCTGTGAAAAATGAGCAGGTTGTACTAAATTCTTTCCAAGTTCTTTCTAGCTCTAAAGACTAATCCTCTGATTGTTCAGGTACTCTCTCCAGATCTATGACTCCATTCAACTGTATTCCCAGAATAAACAGTCTCTACACTAAAGCAGCTTACAATCTTTGACAGACTATTTCTGGAGAGTGCACAACAAACGTTAAAAATTCAAGTGAATTCTGCTGAATAGGGAATGATGAGAGAGTTCAAGGAATCACTTTTTCGGAAAGGAAGGAACCCAGGGGAGTTTTATATTTATTTGTCTTATAATTAAGGGAGTCTTCCTATTGTATGTTATGTAGAACTGAACTGAGGGAGAATGTTCAATATGTTTTTTTGTTCTTTTCATATCTAATTTATTTTGATTTTCCTCTCCAAATTTACTACTACTTAATCCTTCTGGAAGTGTTATAATTAGGACAATATGAACAAGAGTCCTTGCTTTTGGGGATGTGGGCTAAGATAAAGATCCCCAATAACCCATATAGAAACATCATTAGATTTGAAGTATACCTGAGTCAACCTGGACACGTCCTTAACTGTTTGAGATTTGTCATCATATGTGTAAAATAAATCAGTTGTAAAAGATAATTTTTAAGGGACCTTTCAACTCTAAAATCTTTGGATTTTACCTTAACTCCATGCATTCCTAAGACTTGCTCTTCTGTCAGAACTAGACCAACCACATGAGGTAGACTAGATTCTTTGGTTTCAAAGAATACTTCCTCCTCTTTCCAGTGGCTGAAAGTACAGGAAATCAGCAGGTTTTATAATTATAGAGCACCTCCTTCACAATATTACTACAGTAAATAAGCCTAGCTTGTCTTGAACATAGACTGAGAAAGGAGGAATAATATGTGATCAGTCTAGAAATATGGGCCGGAGTTTTTTAGTGAAGAGTTTTATATGCCAAAAAAAGGAGTATGTGTTTTATCCTAGAGGCAATAGGAAGTAATTGGAGCTTCTTGAAGTAATGAACAAATGAATGAAAAATGTTCACTAAATATTTACTATGTGCCAGGAACTATGCTAAACAATAGGAAGGCAAATTCAAGCAAGAGAACTTATACCTGCCATCAAGAAGCTTATATCCTAATGAGAGAAAATAGTACATAAAGGGGAGAAAGAAAGGGAAAGTGTATGCTCAGAGCAATATGGTTTCAAGAATCTAGAGTCCCAAGGGAGTAACACGTCTAGACTTGTACATTGGGAATATCAATTTAGAAGACTATAATGGACATACTAAGGAGTAGGAAGCTTGGAGACAGAAAGAACAATGAAGAGATTACTGCAGTAATCTGTGCAATATCTGATGAGGCCTTGAACTAATATAACAGTCATTGGAGTGGAAAGAAGAGGATGGATGTAAGAATTTTTGCAGCTGTAGAATTGACAATACTTGACAACTGATTGAATATGGAGGGTGAGAGTGAAGAAACTAGGATGATTCCTAAATTGTGAACTAAACTCAAATGACTAGAAGAATAGTGATATGAGAGAAGAAAGAAATTGTTAGAAAGGGTAGGTTTAGGGAGGGGAAATAATTAATTCTGTTTTGTACATATTGACTTTGAAGTAACTATAAGATGTCCGGGTGGAGATGTGTAAGAACAGTCCGTTGATAAGGAGTATTTTGGTGAGAGAAGATACAGAGAAAGATATTGCATGGGGAAGACCTGGGCACATTTTTAGGCAGTAGAAAGGAGCCTATACAAATTATGGCTAGAAAAGGGATGAGTGAAGTAGATTTCCAAAGAAGACAGGAAGGATGGTATCAGGAGCTCAAGTAGAGGAGTTGTCATTGTCAAAGAGAAAGCCCCTTTTTTCTTTGAGCTTGAAGCAAAAGAGGAGAAAATAGGGGATAATGATGAGGGAATTTGAAGTTGGGGAAGAGTGGAAGCTCCCAATGGGTGGCCTCCATTTTTTCCCCACTGAAATCTGAGGTCTTTTGTTGAGAAAGAAGGAAACAGGAGATAGTAGAGGTGACTTATAGAGAGAAAATAAAATTTGAAATGGCAATTATAGGGAGTCTGATAGAAAGGCAGTCAGTAAAGAGAAAAAAATCAGTGCATGCCAATAAGGTCCCATTTAGGAGCATTAACATAAATTTGTACTGGATTCAGCAGAATTGTGGGATGTCCTCCACCTGTGTCCATCCTATAAACAAACAAAAAGAGGGCGGATACAGAGTTGGGATTTGGGAAAGGATGAATAGTGATTGGTTAACAGGGCTAGAGATTCAAAGGTAGAAAATGGTTTAAAGTTAAATTAGTTCACTTAAGGGTCAAAATTTGGAAGAGAAGAAAGTGAGGCCAAAGAAAAGGTGATAGCCTTGGAAAGTGGAGAGGGATGGTGGGACTTCAGACCACAGTGAGGATGGATGATAACTCAACTCATAGGAGTTGAAAAAGTTGATGAACTGGGAATTCTTTGAGGGGATACCAAGATGTAATTGAAGTTCTCAAGTATAAGGAGAGAAAGATAATAAGGCAAGTACTGAACTATTTTGAGAAAGGAAAGGGAATGACATGGGAACCAGTGTAGAATAAGGATAGGTTGCTATGTCTGAATAGATTGAATTTCAAAAGAAGAGAGGCTGCTGAGTGACAATGGTAAGTGCTCTGGAAGTATTGCAGAGCAAGAAGCATGCCTATTCCTCTGCCTGACCCAGTGTTTGGAGGATATGAAGGAGGAACATCCAAATCTGGAAAAGGTATATAGAGATGTGTTGGGGCTCGTGCTGGTAATGGGTTGAATTGGTCCTCAGCTAAAAGGAGGCCTGTGATCACCTGGGGGCAGAATGCGAAGGTTGCACCTGATTGCAATAAGCAGGATTATCTCTCCACCTTCGGGGTGATGCACGATTGGCTCGCTGTGGC
>JAQQSW010018845.1:0-11165 GCA_028646575.1 Pseudocheirus occidentalis | reverse complement strand
CCTTACAGTGGGATCAATGTTCTGGGCTTGGGGGTAGGGGCAAAAAGGGGAGAAAATCTGTAACTCAAAACCTTGTGGAAATGAATGATGTAACCAAGAAAATAAATTAAAATTAAAAAAAATAAAATAAAAGGAAAGGAAAGGACATTTTCACTAGGGTCATAAAATGAAGATCTGCCAGACATCAATGTTCCCTGATCAACCACAGCTCTTAAATAAGGGAACATACAAGTGATGGGGATACAGAAAGTCCCTGAAGTTGAGAGAGAAATCCAATGAAGAAGGGAAAGTAATCTCATGGGAAGAAGGCTACATACAGAGAGACCACCTTACCTACAGGCAATAAAGTAGTACTGTGTTCTTCTTTCCCTTCCCTTTCCCCATTCTTACACTTTTCCCAAAACTTCTAAACCCACCCTCGCATTAGAGTCATACCACCCTCCCAAATGAAAACAGATTCTTCCTGCTCCACCCCCTGTCATCAAGATGAACACCTTGGCATCATCATGATAGTTTTCAAACTGCATAAACCACTAATCCTTAAATTCCCTCCCCACCCTCAATCCTCAATTGCAAACTCAGAACACTTAAAATTAGCTAATGACACTTTACAGTATGTAAAGAGAAGATAAGCAGCCTCATTTCTAGTCTCTGGGTCTTTGTTCACACCTTTCACTATATAGGAATTGGCCTCCCTTCTCCCCTTCCAGAAAGCTTCACTTGTTGATAAATCAACCCATCTGTCAAAATACCACCTTCTCCAAGAAGCCTCTCTTGATGTGCTGGTAGAAGGCGTGCCTCTTCTCCTCTGAGCCATCACTTTTTTCCACTCAGAGTGGCACAATATGTGATGTTTATCATATTATATGCATTATAGTTATTTAATGTCCATTTTTGATTGGTACCACAAATACACATTAGGCAAAACAGTATTACATGGGTCAGTGAGTTTCATCAAAATGATGTACATGTATGTAATATTAAGGGAATGTGAAGATCTTCCCTGTCCCTTAATAGGCCCGTGTGACCTGCTTTGAGCTCTAGTCCAGCCCACAGCTAAGTTACATGGAACTCAGTGTGCTGGAAGAGTTTACCAAACAAAGCATGAGCACAGAACAGAGAGAAGAGAGTAAGGGTCAACTTAGCAAAGCTGGGAGAGAGCTGAGACAGAGCAACTAGCATAAGTGAGAAAAGGAGGAATTTTGCCTAATAGAGCTTGTTTGTGGGGAGGCCTGATGGAGGGAAGGCTTGGGGATGGTGGTGCTTCCTGAATTGGTAACGTGTACCAATTTCTTAATTACCATGGTGGATTTGGCTTTCTGGTATATGAATAAATTTCTTGGTTTTGTCTTCAAAGAAGAGAGTATGTTATATCTTGTGATTCAAACCTGGAAATATGCCTGCATATTCATAGCAGCTGCTGTGGGTATCAAATTGGCCAGATAATGTCCATAAGTAATATGATTATAGTAAATGGGAGAAGGAGTACATCAAAGGATCACAGACCATCCAATTTAAGACTTTAAAACTTGGTTGAAAAAAACATTACAGAAGGGTCTCATGATGTTACAATAGAGTCTAGTTATAATATCTTAATGATATAATTTTAAAATGCTCTTGATTAACACAATTCTTTATGTAAGGTAAGGCCATGGAAGTCTTCTATTAATGTATTCATTTCTTGAGGATATTGATATCTGGCCTTACAACAACTTCAACATTCACTCAATTCAACAAATTCAACATTTATTGGGGAAAGGAGAGAAGGAACAAGAATTTGTTTGTTTTTAATTTTTTATTTAGTATTTCATCTTTCCCTAATTACACATAAAAACAATTTTCAACATTCATTTTAAAAACTGAATTCCAAACTCTCTTCCTCCCTTCCCACTCCCCATTAAGGCAAGCAATTTCATATAGGTTATGCATGTGTGGTCGTGCAAAACACATCTCCATATTAGTCATGTTATAAAAGAAAACAGTACCCGAGAATAAAGAATGGGTGATGGACTATCTGGAGAGAGAGTGTACGAATAGTTCACACTTATGTGTGAAAAATAAGTATGCTTCAATCTGTATTCAGACTGCATAAATTCTTTCTCTGGGGACGGATGACATTTTTCATCCTAAGTCCTTGGATAATTGTAATGCTGAGAATAGCTATCACAGCTGATCATCTTACAATATTGCCATGACTGAGTAAATTGGAACATGCATTTATTAAGCACCTACATGTCAAATACTATGTTAAGCACCTTACAAATCTTGTCTCATTTGATTCTCAGAAAAACCCTGGAAGGTAGGTTCTATTTTAATCACCATTTTACAGTTGAGAAAATTGAGCCAGAGAGACTTTAAGTGATTTGTCCAAGGTCACGTAGCTAGTAATTGTCTGAGGTTGGATTTGAACTCGGCTCTTCCTGTCTTCAGGTGTGGAGCTCCTCTATCCACTGTGCCCCATAGCTGCTAGGTGCTGGGGATACAATGACAAAATCCCAGTATTCCTTGTAGAAAAGGAGTTTCCATTCTACTGGGGGCAGATAAAACACATAAGTAGGAATTCCCTTTCCATAACAAGGAAAGTAATTTTAAAAGGAAAGAGAGAATTAACCAAAGAGATAAAAATAACACATTTATGCTGTATTTTAAAGTTTACAGAGTGTTTTATACTGGTTATATCTCCTTTGTCATCTCAATCCTATCAGGTAGGTGCTATTATTATTCCCATTTTATAGATTGGGAAAGGCCTCCGGTTAGGCAGCAGTCATGCTCCGAGGTAAGTTCAGGATTCCTCTAGGCAAAGGTATAAATAAATGAGAAATGGAATTCCACAGATGAGGAAGGCCAATCTGGAACAGAGAATGAAGGAGTCATGGGAAATAAGACCTCAAAGGCATTCTGGGAAGCCCAATATGGAAGGCTCTAAATGCCAGGCTAAGTAGTTTTATCTTAGAGGCAACAGAGAGCTATTACAGATTTCTGAGTGGGGTGGGTGTAACATGCTCAAATCTGTGTTTTAGGAATACCAATTTGGCAGACTGATGAGGGGAGAATAAAGAATGGATAATAAACTACCTAGAGTATAAGAATAGTTCACACTTACATACCTCTTTAAGGTTTCCCAAGTACTTTTTACACATATTGTCTCATATGCCCTTTTTAAAGTCTTCCCCCTCTCCAGTTTCCTTACACCTTACATGCCAATCTTGGTGGATGAGGGAAGAACATATAAGGTTTAAGGAAACTGGAAAGGGGAAGGGTTAAGGTCTTCCCTCCTCAATTTTTTTTTTTTGAGTAGGTAAACCTAGGCCATCTTCTGCCTCATTTCATACCTAGCCCTTAATCACTGAATGGGTGTTGCCTCAGACAAACTGAGACCTAGGAAAGATCTTAGCTTAAAAATGCCAAGGTCTCCACTGCATTCCAGTCTATCTCCAGTCCTCCTGACCTGTATCTTGCCACTGGACCCAGATGACTTTGCAGGAGAGAGTAAGGTTGATGACTGCACAGCCCTGCCTCACTTAACTCCAATTCATTTGCAAATCAAAACATCACCCTCCTGATGTCATTGGTTCTCTTCAAGAATGAAGAACCAACAACAATCCTCCCCCTGCCCACTCCCATACTCTCTGATCCAGAAACACTGGCCCCCATGCTATTCTTCAAACAAGACATTCAATCTCCCAACTCTAGACATTTTCTCTGGCTTTCTCTCTTGCCTGGAATGCTCTCCCTCCTCGTCTCTACCTCCTGGCTTCCTTCAAGTCCCAGCTATGATCCCACCATGTACAGGAAGCCTTCCCCAATCTCCCTTAATTCTGTTGATTATCTCCAATTTACGATATATGTTTGTATGTTTTATCTCCTATTGGACTCTGAGTTCCTTAACAACAAGAACTGCTTTTTGCCTTTCTTTGTATCCCCAGCACTTACCACAGTGCCTGGTACATAGTAAGGCACCTAATAAATGTTTCCTGACTGACTGACAATAATCCTGTGAGTTGGATACCTAACCTCCTTTTGCAGACAAGGAACCAAAACCCCGCAAAGGTTAAAGATTTGTCTAGATTCCTAGAACTAGTAAGTAGCTAAAGTAGGATTTGATCTCAGGTCTTCCTGACTCTAAGTCTAGGGCTCTGTCCACTAAACCCCACTGCCCTCTAACTCAGGGATTCTTAACCTGGGGTCTATGGGATCCATAGCCTTTCCCAGACTGCCCAAGGGGTCCAGGACACAAAAAAGGTTGAGTCACTACAGTAGATCATCTCTTGCAACTCTAAAGCCCATTTTGGGGGAGGAAGGAAGAAGAGAACACTAGATAATGAGCTTATTAAGTAATGTTCTGATTTTTAAGAGAGCAATGCATTTATTGCATACTAACTGTCCATGCAAAGTGGAGGGGGGGGGATGATGATCATCATCATCATCATAAATAATATTTCCTTGGCACTTCTTTCCTGGTGAGTGGAAGCCAGACTTGTGATTTTGTGGGGATAGAAAATTCCTTTTCAAAAAAAAAATTCCTTCTCGTTAATACTCTCAGTAGATCCATGTTCTTTTTCTTTCTTTTTAGTCCAGTCCTGTGATTTCATTGGTGTGGGGAACTCCAGATTTGGAAAGAACCCCACCCTCCAGAGGCAAACTGGCAACTTATATATAATTTATAGTCTTAGCACAAAAGTTCTTAACCTTTTTGTGTCTTGAACCCCCTTAGGAGTCTGCTGAAATCTATAGATCTCTTCTCAGAATAATAAATTTAAATGCATAAAATAAAATACATAGGATTAGGAAACCAAATTACATTAAATTTGTTATTGAATTTTTTTTTAAAACTCTAATCACGTACCCTTCAAAATCTATCCACAGATCCCTTGGGGGTCCAGGAACCCCAGGTTAAGAACCTTTAACCATTAAGAGTTGCCTTAAATACAAAAAGATCAAGTTTACTGGTAGATCCCAAAGCTAGTATGTCAGAGGAGGTCTTGCTGATTCCAATGCCCACTCTCTATCTTACTTCTGAGATATTTTTCAGGGTATTCAGGGAAATACCTTTAACCTAATTGGAACAAAGGTGAAACTTAAATCCTACCTTCCCATAGCACCTAACTATACCCTTCTTTTCACATTTACGTCCCCTGTATTATTATCTTTTTCTATATGACACGGTTTCTCTGTCTAGTAAGTTCCTGAAGGGGGGGGGATTATCTTGGGCTTCTCTGAAACTCCCAACAATGCCTTTACCTCAGTTCTGCATACATAGTAGGTGTCTAATTTATTCAGTCATTAAATAAAAATGTTTTTCCTATTATGTGAGCATATAAAGGCTGTAGTCTGACATGGTGGGAATTAGGAAGTACTTGGTAATGAATTCTGAGTATTAGTGTTTTAACTTGAACATGTTCTTCTCAAATACATACAAAAGACCTAAAATGTGCATTGAGCAACAGGGGTGACAGGGAAGCTAAAGATGGGAACAGAGAAAACTCTACATCAGGTATTTTCGAAAATACACAGCTCTTGGCAAAGGATGATGGTGGGAATTTAGCAACTGGCACATCTAGCTGGCATAAGTCTGAATGGCCTATATATAAACATGTATCTCACTGATGTAAAAACACACTAGTGTGGCTGCTGAACATACCACACGTGATTTCAGAAGCCTCAGGCTCACAGCTTGAATTCTCCCTTCCAACCCAGAGGGCTGTTGCTCTTCCCTGGTTTGCTGCCCACAAACAAGGAAGCCAAAGTACAGGTTGGTCTGGTGGTGGTTTTTCTCAAGGACTCTTGACAGATCGACAACAAGCAGCACCTTCCATCACCAAGCCGCATAAATCCAACTATAGGTTATTAAATTCAGAAGAATGAGAACCTTCTATGCCAAGTGTACAAGCGCAAAGTGGGGCAGGGTACAAAAAGCTAAGCCCACAGTGAAGGCAGAGCCTTCTATCTCCTACCCTTCCTCCTTAAAACAAACAGTACCTGCATGAAAATGAATGGGCCTAACCCTTGGATTCAGCATCAACCCTTTGCCTTTCATCCATCAGAATCCTGTTTGTGACATCACAACCAAGTAAATGTAAAGTGAAGAAACAACAACAGGAGAAGCCAAGGGTGCCAGTTTGATCACAATGTTTTTGGGGAGTTAAGGAACTGAAGTTTATTTTAAATAAAGTATATGATCCTGCTAACAACTGGGGCCCCACACAGAGCTATTATATAGCACCTGGGCTCAAAGGGATCCTAGATTTAGGAGCTGGAAGGGCCCTTAGAGGCCATTGAGTTTAACCCTTCATTTTACAGAAAAGGAAAACTGATGCCTAGGGAGGTGACATGATTTGGGTAGTCATGCAGCTACTAAAGGGGGGAAGGGGGCAGGGGAAGATTAGAACCCAGGTCCTTCCTGTTTCCAAGTCCAATGCCCTATCTGTTACAATTCCTTTGTTCCCTTCTCCAGAGGTGTGCTAATAAATGTCTAACAATCAGCTTTCCAAAAAGACTCCGCACACTTTTAACTTTAATCTTCATTATTATTTTCTCTATCACTTTCTTAGGTCTAGACAATCAACAAAACAATAAATCAAATCCTGATTTGAAGCATTTGCTGGTTTTGAAGGACTAAATGTTGGAACTGAAAATTTTAACCAATTGCCAGCATATTCTGGCCATGCTAGCAGCTACTTAGCACCTATGTTCTAGAGGTCTTTTAACTCAAGTCCAAAGAACAACACCTGAGCCTCAGGCTCAGATCATACAAGCAGAGGAGCCCACAAGTCCCTAAGAATTTTTAATTCATAGGCCCTATACCTGAAAATGTCCTTTGTTAGATTATCCTCCTTTGCTGTGGTGGGGAGCTAGAGAAAAACAGACTGCTTCAAATCTGAGTGACAGGCCCTAAGAACTGCATGGCTAACCCAGCTACGTGCTCAGAATGCTGCTTCTGCTGCTCCTGGCCAAGGGGAGGATTTACAGACAGATACAGGGGCTTGGGGTATTCTGACAAGAAAGCCTACCCCCCAAAAAATGGTCTGTACCCCTGCGTGACCTGATGATGACAGCTGCTCAAATCAGGGTTATTAGAGACAGCCCCCTTGGCCAATTTTCCTCTAGGACATCTAGGGACTAGGCAGAGAGAGAGGCTATGTGGAAGGAGGGAGTATTTCTGAATGAAATAGTCGTTGTCATTGTCAGGCAGGGTCCTGCCCCACCCTGCTCAAGAAGCAAGACCTTCCACCAAAATTTTCCCTAAGTGAGCCCTACTAGCACATATCACAGAATCAGACTTGAAGACTATCCCATGAGTTTCTAACCTATTATGAGTCAAAGACCATCCAGAGCTGTGAGGCCTACAAACTCCTGAGGACAAAGTTTTGTTTTTTAATTCCTAATTGAAGGAAATGTTCAATTTATGTCAGAGGTTAATAAAAATAAAGATGTAATTTTTTTTTTTTACCATGCAAATTCACAGACCTCTGGAAATACTGCCTAGCTCACCTTGGAGTCACATAGACCTGGGTTCAAGTTAGTAAAACACTCCATCTCCAGACTCCAGGGATTTTCACTGGTTATTTGTCCCCCATACCTAGAGTACTCTCCATCCTCATTCCTGCCTTCTGGCTTCCTTCAAGTTCCAGCTAAAATCCTACCTTCTATGAGAAGCTTTTCCTGATCCTCCTAAATGCTAGTGCCTTCGCTCTGTAGATTATCTCCAATTTATCCCATATAAAACTGGTTTGTACATGTTTGTTTACATGCCATCTACCCCATGAGACTGTGAGCTCCTTAAGAGGACTGTCTTTTTTTTCTTCACATCCCAGCTCCTAGCATAGCACCTAGGGAGAGTTATGAATAATATACAACGTCCCAAACAAAGACTGACATTTTGGGGATATCTTGTATATTGGGTCTGCTACGTGCAAAGGCCCTGTGCTGGGTGCTGCTGCACGCTTTGCCTTGTTCACATCCTTTCAAAAAACCATTCTGTCAATCAGACTCTGAGTTTCAGGAAGATCGCTGAGATGGGGGACTGCCTCACCGATTTCTTTCATCACCTCTCAGTGCCTAGTCTGGAGCTTAATGGAACAGCAGGCATACAAACATCTGAGGAAGGATTTCCAGGTCATACCTGGGAGAAGCTTTCCTTTCTATCATTCTCTTTCTCTCATAAGTACTTTTCTCCTCCCAATTCATGTTTCCTGATCTGGAAAACAAGGAGAGGAGGGTCACTTTTCCATTGTAGGCTTCCTTTAGCAAACAGGTTAATCAGCTGTCACCACCAGGTTTAACAGAACGGGGGCATAGTATAAGCAAAATACTTTAAATTAAATCAGTCCTAATAACTAATTCTTTTCCAGTTCCAGTTCCCGCTCTCAGCCAGAAGCTTTTCTCCTACTCTAACCCAGGCCTGGTCCCTGTACTTTATTCATCTGAGCTCCCAGGAAATGATGCATCTAAAGAACAAAGGGTTCTTTAGTGCTGGAGGCAAGGCCAGATGCCAGCTGTGCCCTATTACCCAGACTGTGCCTCAGTTTCTTCCTTATCTTTAAAATGAGGGTTATACCAAGAAAGCCTGAGGCCAAAATGTATTAGGAATACATCTATAATAGCCAGCATGCACATAGTGCATCAAGGTCTTCAAAGCATTTTACAAAAATCATCTCATTTTAGCCTCACGACAATCCTGGGAGGTAGGTGGCATTATTATTATTCCCATTTTACAGATGAGAAAACTGAGGCAGGCAGAGGTTAAATGACTTGCCCAAAGTCACACAACTAGTAAGCTCTGAGGTCACATTTGAATTCAGCTCTTCCCAAATTAGGGAATGTAACAGATGGATATAAAGTATCTAAATGGATACAACGTATCCATTGTGCCACCTCCCTCTATTTTGCTAACTTCCTTATGCAGCCACTGTGGAGTAAGGGGCGAGGAGGGAGGTAGACAGCGCGGGATCCTTTCCCTTCCCTTCCCCAGAGTTCATCACATTGTCCTGAATTTATAAATATGCAGGCTGTGCTTTAGTGGAGGGGAGAGGACAGGACAGAAGGGGCGGGGCTGGGGGAAGGGAAGATGAGGGGCAGAAAGAGGTGAGGGGGAACTCAACTGAACCCCAATCAGACAAATACTCCAACACACAGAGTAGCAGGGACAGGATGTAGAAAGTAAAAAGCTAAAAGCAGCACAGTTATGGAACCAGTACAACATTGTCTCCTCTCGTACCCAGGAGGGCTCTCCCTATGGTAAGAGAAACTTTGAACCATTGTTAATGTTAAAGGAAAAACTTCACTAAAGAAAGCAAAGTAGGTTAGACATTGGACATTTTTTCAGTTGTGTGTGAGAGTGTCTTGTCTCTATTCAAGAGGAACAATCATTCCTAAAACTAGCATTGTACTAAAGGTTGAGAAGGCTCACACTTGGCCAAGGGATGTTCTGACACCCAAAGTCCCGCCTTACTTTATGGAAAGGTGAGGAGGGGCAGGACAATAAACTATAGGCACTGGAAAGAAGCTATATGAACTCCAGGAACAGGAAGCTACTGAGAGAAATAGATGGCAATAACCATGAGACCAAAATCTCCTTAATAATTACAGCTATCATTTACAGGGCACTTTAAGGTTTGCATAGCACTTTTCATAGGTTATCTCATTTCCTCCTCACAACCATCCTGTGAGGGAGGTGATATTATTGTATCCATTTTACAAATGGGGAAACAGAGGCAAGCAGAGCTTAAGTGACTTACTCAGTCACAGCTGGTAAGTGACTGAAGTAGGATCTGCCCTCTGAAATTCTATCCAGTGTGCCTTTCTCTATAGAGCAGGGCATCCCAAAGCTGCTCAGAATACTAAAGAGTAGAGGCTGAAGTCAGGGCAGGTACAGGTTGAGACAGCTAAGCCCTGGATGTGGTTCGATCAGTAAATCACTAAGGCAGTCTTGGGGTTTCCCCCTCTAAAAAAAGAAGAGCCTGATCCTTCCTCACCATCCCTCTCCTTCCCCAAAAATTATACATCTTAGTGTCCTTGAGGTAAGAGTTGTCAGTGTCTGGCTTTGTTGTTGTTGTTTGTTCTTCATTCTCAAAGAAGACCAATGACCTCATGAGGGTGATGTCTTGACTTGCAGGAGAACTGGATTTGAGTGAGGGAGGGCTGTGCAAAGTCATCAGCTTCACTCTCTCCTCCAGAGTCATCAGCAAGATATAGATCAGGACGTGGCAATGGCACAGGATGCAGTGGGAGACTTTGGCCTTTTTAAACTAAGGTCTTTCCCAGTTCTCATTCTGTCTGAGGCAACACCCATTCAGTGATTAAGGGCTAGGTAAGAAATGAGGCAAAAAATGGTCTACTTTTGCCTTCACAATCATGAGAAAGAGCCCTAGAATGCTGGAGCTGGAAAGACCCATGGAAATCATTTAATCCAAGCCCCTCAGTTTTACTGAGGAGGGAATATGAGGCTCAGGAAAAGGGAAGTGGGAGTGACTAGGTGGCTCAGCAAATAGAGCACTGGCCCTGGGGTCAGGAGGACCTGAATTCAAATCTGGCCTCAGACACAACACTTACTAGCCATGTGACCTTGAGCAAGTCACTTAACTCCAATTGACCTAGCTTTCCCTCTCCAAAAAAAAAAAAAAAGATAAAAGAAAAAGAAAAGAAAAGAAAATGAGGGGCCTGAACAAGATGGTCGACCTCTAGGGCCTTTTCCAATGTGAGGCATGATCCTATGATAGTATCTTTCAAAAACTAGGAGAAAAGTAATTAAGAAAGCAGATTAGGATCATATATAGGGTTGACTAGTCTAAAATGAAGTCAACAGAAAACACACTGAATGTCTACTGCATGCTCATAATCAATTCACAGTAATACAAGAAGTAGGAGGCACAATCCTTACCTTTAACAATAAAATGCCTCTGGGGAAACAAAAAGAATTCACAAGAAACTACCAGCAATCAATCAATCAATCAATAAATGCAAGAAGATCATAGCTCTAGACCTGAAAGGGATCTTGGAAGCGATCAATCAACCCAACATTTCTTAAGAGCCTATTATGTGGGGGGGCGGAGCCAAGATGGCGGCGTAGAAGCAGCAAAGCACCACAGCTCCCACACAAACACACTAAAAAACTCAGAAAATGGGACGCTAAACAGATTTTCAAGCTCCAAAACTCTCCACAAGAC
>JAQQSW010018844.1:0-11165 GCA_028646575.1 Pseudocheirus occidentalis | reverse complement strand
ATTAAGACTAGGTAAGAAATGAGTCGTAAAATGAACTAGTTAACCTACTAAAAAAAAAATCAATTTACCAAACTAGGAAAGGAAGACTCTCAGAGTTTCTGATCAAAACTGAAACAATTTCTATTTACACTCACTCTGAGGTATCAAAACCCAAAAAATGAGCAAGTAAGGCTTGGCCTGGGACCCATTACTGGCCAATCAGTGAAAGCCAGAATGATTTGGATTTAAAGGCAGAGTCAAATAGCTACATTTGAATCCCAATGGGCTTTATCAAAACCTGGTTTTCCAGAGCTATATTTCAAGAAATAACAAATGAATCTACAAGGGACAGAAGAGCTAATTGTTCCAGTTTTTTTTTAATGATAGAATAAATAAGTAGGGAAGAGAAAAAAATCTGTTTCCCAAACCTCAAGATGTCTTGCAAGGTTTAAATCATCAAAATTTATATTACTTTGGACAGAACACCCACATGTAAGGGTATGATTCCCTATGTGGACAGTATGGATAGTAGAGGGAGGGAGGGAGAGAGGGAAGGTTGGCAGAATATATTTGAACATATTTGTAAATCATCTGGTATATACTAGGTGTTTAATAAATGTTTATTTCCTTTCTAAGTGTCAGTTTCCTCCTCAGAAAAGTGGGAAAGTTGTGCCAGCAGATCTCTTTAAAGATTTTTACTTCTCTATAATTCCATGATCACAAATTTAAATTTTTTTCAATGAACAAAAATCCATTTTCTGTCCCTCCTACCTCCCACATTGAGAGAAAAAAATAAAACCCTTGTAACAAATATGTATAGTCAAGCAAAACAAATTTCTGCTTCAACCACATCCAAAAAAAAATTAATCTGCACCAAGTCCATCACTTCTCTATTCAGAGTTAGATAGCATGTTTCATGTTTCATTTCTATGACTAAATATTAATTGACTGTCTGCTACATTCCAGGCCCTGCTCTGCTATGCACATGTTGGCAGCCAGCTTCAGCCCAGACTGACTGCACATAAATGTTTCTCCTTTCTAAATTCCCAATAGATTCTCATCCTTGTCCTGGGAAGCTCTGTATGGGCTCTAGCCCCAAAACAAGAATGAACAATATAGAACCTAGCCAGTGTGACCACAGACTATGAAAATTCGCAAGTAGATTTTGATCTAGAATTCACCAGTTTGAGGCCAGTTTTTGATCTTGACATAGAGATTTGTGAGAAGGAAAAGCAAAGAGATTTTATCCTAAGAAATCTGTGGTAATGTAGGGATAGTTGGGATGTTTACTCACTGTAATGAGTTACCTTCCAGTAACCCTGCATTTCTAGGATGCCAGGAGTCTTGTGAACTGCTAATGCAGGATAGTAGAAAATGAATTGTTGGGATAGAGACGAATGAGAGATGAACGGCGTATTGGTAAATTTTGAGCTGCCAGGGCTGCCTTGGCACTATTTCCCCTCATTGCCTCCTAAAGGGAGTAGCAGAAAGCCTCTTAATCCCCAAGTGCATGATGGGACACTCATTGCTAGCCCTCCTTTCATTGTCTTTGGTTAAGGGAAGAAGGTCTTTCCCTACAGACTGACTGCTAACTATTCACTTATTATGCACTTTCTGACTGTCTCCTGCATTTTTATATATGTCCTTGTGTCTGAGAAATGCAGAATCTGCTGGCCACCTACATTCTTGTTTCATGTGACTAATGTGCATGCTGATAGAGATTTGGGAAGAGGTTTTGATCCTTTAAAGAGATACAAGATATTATTCCTCTTTCAGCAGGGAGGAGTAGATACAAATCCATTTGGATTTTCCATAAGCAAGAGAAACACACTATAATCATAAACTCCTAATCTAATCAATACATACTAATCTAACTAGGTAGCACAGTGGATAGAGCTCTGGGCCTGGGCCTTACTATCTGTGTGACCCTGGACAAATCACTGAATTCTGTTTGTCTTAGTTCTTCATCTATAAAATGAATTGGAGAAGGAACCGGCAAACCACTCGGTGTCTTTGCCAAGAAAATTCCAAGTGGAGTCAGGAAGGCTTGGACACAGCTGAAACAACCTAACAACAGCAAGAAGAACATAATTAGAGGAACATGTAAGTAAAAGCTGTCATTTGTACATGTAGACTTCACATAGACTAAGTCTTTGAGGCAAATAAGATTCTGGAAAGGGTCAAGCTCATGAGGGATCTTAGGAAAAAATAACTTGTTATAGGAGCTTAATGATGCTAGTCCCCACAATAAAACAAAAGGGTTACTTGTGCTAGAATTTCCCAAAATACTGAGACCTTCAATAAAAAAGGAGAACAGGAGAAAAGAAACAAGACCCATGACTTTAGAATCAGAAATCCTTATTTCTGCCTCTGGTTACTTCTGTGACTTTCAGCAAGTTACTCCCAGTCTCTGGGTCTCAGTTTCTTCATCTGTAATAAGCAGAGCCAGGTTGGGGGTTGGATTAGAAGATCTTTGAGGCCTCTTTCAGGCCTGTGTATCCTACAGTACAAAGATGAGAATGAGATTCCTTCTCTCAATTCAAACTTCAGAGCATTTTTTTTATGCCTACCATACACAAGGCATTATTTGCTTAGATGCTGGAAGTGGCAGGGGAGATCAGAAAAGTAAAACTAAAAAAAAATGCCTGTACTAAAAGATTTCACCCTCTACTTATACTCTATTGAAGGGATACAACATGTAAGCAGATAATTGTAGACAGGGATAATATGAGGAAAGAGAGCATTCCTAATCAGCAGGATTAGGACAGGCTTCCCTGAGGAAGGAGCTTACATTCTAGGAGTTTAGAAGATTGAATATGTCAGTGATGGGTGATTTCATTGGCATTGGTCCTCTTTCCACTAATGTAGGTGGAACACCTTCTATACTTTTGTAGATGATGTTTGTGTCTTGCTAGGGTTGGGGGGGGAAGGACAATAAACACTTGGGGCAAACCTTTCGGTGATAGGCATCTCTGAATTTAGCTGTTCTGGTCCTCAAATGAGAAACTCATAGATTGTTGTCATGGAGTTATTAAAAGCTTTTCCAGACTTATTGAGCTGATCAGTGATCACCCTTTGTTGCCATGGCCTTTGGGAATACAGTATGACTTGACCAATGTAACCATGGACTCAGGAAATGACCAAATGGATCCTGATCCAGAATTCACCACTTTGGTTTCAAGTTCATGGCACTGAAACTTATGGGAAGGAGAAGAAAGGAAGAGATTTTATTGTAAGAGACATGTAGAAGTGCAGGTAGAGACTGCGATATTTGAGGGGCAACCCCTACCCTGTATTCCCAGCATACCAAGACTCTTCTAAACTGTGTTACCAGACTGTAGTAATTGGAACATGAGACATAGATTAATGATGGATAAATGGTGTATTGGCAAGTTTTGTGAGGCATCAGTCTGAGTACATCTTTATAATACTTACAGACACATTAAATAAAACTGATAAATTCCCTTGTTAACGCATTGCCATCTAGTTTGGAATAAAAATAAAAATAAACAACAACAGCGAAAACAGAAATTCATCTTTAATATGGACAGGACCAAGGATGTGCACATTGGGACACTGCAAGTACCGAAGTACAAGAATGCTTATTGCTACAGGATTACAGACCAGTATATGAAGATTAAAGCCACAAGAGGGGGAACAAAGGGGCAGTTTGGGGATGAGGAGCTCTTGGAATGGATGGAAGGCAGAAGCAGGATGTTGATGCAGGTCAGTAATCCCAAGGTCAGTTCAGATTGGTTTACGGTGATCTAGGCTGCTAGAGGGTTCACTCAGAGGAAGAATCCAGAGGCTTCTGTGTAAGAGCAAGACTCTGGCTCATGGTTCTCTTTGGTAATTGGTCAACTCAGATCTTCCTCTAGAAATGGTAGTTCTACCAGAGCTATAGCAGAATCAAAGTCATTTACACACATGGAATTTTGGAGTCAGAAGTAACTTCATCAGCCATCTAGTCCAAATGTGATACTTGATACCTGACCAAGGATCCCCCTAAAGTATCCTCAGTAAGTGCCCACTCCAGTCTTAGGCTGAAGTCTTGCTAGTGAGAGGAAATCCTTGCTTCATTGAAACTATATATTACTCTCCTTTCCAAAAGGTTAGCAGCTTACTAGGGGAACTTGTATCCAAAAGAAGAGATCTAGAAAATAGGGCTTTCAGTCATTTAATCTGCCTTAGGCTTGAGAGGCAGGGAGGCATGGCAGAGGGCAAGGGAGCAGCAGAGCCAGGGAAATGTAGGGTCAGATCCTTCCTCTGACACATATTAGTTGTATAAAGGAGGACATAGCCAACTGAACCTCTCAGTTCCTCAAGCAACTCTGAAGGATAAATTACCAAGGAACTGCTTTGCTGGAGAGAATTTCCATGCTGGCAGGTCCCTTTATGGATGAAATCATACAGGAAAAGCCACGGTATAATCACAGATTTAGAGCTGGAAGCTATTTTAGAGATTATCTCGTCCAGATGTCATTAAACTGATTGCTGGCCAATATGGCGGCGTCGAAGCAGCAAGGTTTGGCAGCTCCCACACAGCCACCTCAAATACCCATAAAACATGACTTGAGTGTCATTAAACTACTACCCCAAAGCCAAATCTAGCCCACCACCTGTACATCTTGTCAGCTAAGACTGGTGTTCACATTTTAAAATAAAACATTTTAGATGAGTCAATTGAGGTACAGAGAAGTTAAACTTCCCCCAGGTCACACAGCTAGAAAACCCCAGAACTGGGAGTCAAAAGCAGGTGCCCTGACCCCAAAATCTATTCCTCTACTCACCCCTTCACAGAGAGTCTCGGCCTTCCCTGGAATATCTTCAGACATATGGTAAGCAAAAAGCAGACATTGCTTTTACTCTGAAAGTAAGCTGATTCTGATATGCAAGATATATCATATGTATCTATATATGTGTGCATGTATGTGTATAGTGTGTATGTATATGGACATGTGTATACATATCTATGTATTCATATCTGTGTATATATCATATATGTAACATATTATATATATATAATTTATATATTTATTCTTTTTTTTTTCTAATAGGGCAATACAGTCAGTCAAAATCCATAGGCATGGACCATTCCCTTATGTTGAAAGCAAGAACCTTGTTTGATAGCCTGAGAGTGACATTACTATTAGAGAATATTCTTATGCTTCATGTGATGATTTTTATATTTCAGATTTTTATAATGCAACTTTATGTTGTAAATTGTTATTTTACAGTCCCCAAATACACAAAATCATTTAGATTCTTTATACCCTTATCTTAGATCCATAAGCTTTCAATTTGTTCATTTTTTCCTGTTTCCTGGATCTAGAAATAAGGGTATATCTCACACTAAAGAATGACCTGTCAGGAGCAGGGAAGAATAGTCACTAAATTCATGAATTACCCTCTGTGCACACTTCTGTTTTGATTATAGGCTATTTGTGACCATTAAATATTAAAGCATGATTTCACAGGCGCGTTTCAATCACAGATTGGCCTTTTTTCACAGGGGAACTGAGTGCAATTAACATTTTCATATGGAAACACCTCTGAACGAGGCATTAAGCCAGACTTTAACAATCAGCCCCTGGAATTAAGGCCATAAAGGAAATAACAGTAATAGGTTTGCTGATTGTTCCCCTCCGCTTAGGTATCAGTCAATGTTTTCTCCTATCTGGAACATTTTAAGAAGTAGAGAAATCAAGGAAAGAGTCTTTGCTAAATGTCTACTCACTTTGAGACTTTTAAAAGTGTCAACATAGTTAGAAAGAAACTCATTACCAATGCAAATGAAAGTTGTCTGCCCTTGTGATAAGGACAGTAAACAAAACAATGAAGCCTATTAGGACTTTCAGAGTTAGGAAAATTTGGCTGGGATTTAGGTAGAAAGAGAAAAGTCCCAGAAAGGCAGTTCCCAGTAGGGTAGTGCTTGTTTATCCTGCTTATCTGAAGTTAGAGTCAACAATCTTTAATGGGCTTGAAGGTTTCAATGAATTAACCCAGTTTAAACAGAATCCTAGGACCTCTAGTCAGAATGGGGGACCTCAGAATCACACTTGTCAGACACATGTGACCTGACAGTGTGGAGTAACAAAGGCGGTCAGTGCAACACAAAATGAAAACTCAACTGGCATTACTGGGTGCCCTGCTTTTTTTTTCTTTGTCTTTTTTTAAAAAAGTTACATTTTATTGATAACACATCTCAGTCATTTCTCCACCATCCCAAGACAAAAAAAAATAATTAAGCAAAAATATCAGATATGGTGATAAAATCCCCTAATCCCCCACCTCTGTGTCTTTGGACGGGAAGGGTGGAGTGGGTGGGCACAGACAGGGACATATTTTTCCTTATTTAATCTCTAAAACTGATGAGGTACAGGCTCTGGGAAACCCCTTGGACTCTGATTAAATCTTCCCACTTGATGAGGCAGTTGCAGAGGCCAAAAGTTTTCACTGTGGCTGGGTCCAAACCTCAGTTACTAGCCTAGCCTCCATTGTCCATCTGCTTCCCACCCTGGAGCCTATCAAAATATCAATCCACCCTTGCTTTGTCCTCATTAACTCCTGCTGAAGACCCTCCCCAGACTCATTACTGGAGTCTGACCTCACTGACTCCTCCTGAAGACACTCCCCAAGCTCCTCCTCTAGATCACCCCTAGATTCCTCTGTACATAAGAGCCTATCTTCCCTCCATGTGGTGTGAGAGCACCATAGAATGACCTATGACACAGACTTACTCTGTGTCAGACTTGTTCTGGCCCACTTGCCCAATATAAGCATCACAGGGACCCAGGCTCCCTAAGAGTCTAACCCATATGCTGAACTTTTAATGAACTTCCAACAAACTTTGCTTTCCTTTGGCTGAGAAGACTTGAGTCGAATTCTTTCAGCAGGACCCGGCATGTTGGTATTTTGGAGTCTCGAGCAACCCTACCCCTCTTTATGGGTAACCTCTTCAGAACCTTGATTGACTTTTGAATCTTTTAATTTGCATTGTTGTAGTCATTGTGCATGTTGTTCTTGATTCTGCTTATTCTGCTCTGCAGCAGCTGAGAAAAATGTTCTTCTCCTTTTTCTCTGGTATTGTGGGCCAGACCTGGTTCAGCTGAGTCTGACTGATGATTTAGAGCTTAGGAATGGAATGAAATGAGAAACTCAACCAGAGAGGAGAATGGAGAATATTCCTGAAGGAAGAGAATAAGCAAACTAAGAGTTAGGAATGCAAATAATATGTTGAATAGGCAAAGAAAAAAGCAAGTTTTGCCATTAACACACATACCTACTTTATGTGCCAGTTTTCCCTGGACAATCATAAGGCCCATCATTGGAGTTAAGTGTAAGGGGTAGATTAGCACCAGACTATGGAGGGCCTTGAACGATGGGTCAAAGGGTCTAGACTTTACATTTTCTCTAGGTGTTGAGATACAATGAGTGACATGTTTAAATAGGCATTTTGGAAAGATTAATTTATTCTGGAGCAATGACAGAGAGGAAACAAGGAAATTAGACAGAAGGTATTGATGACCTATTGAGCACTCTGGTTGGGACGGTCCTCCAACTGCTGAATTCCACTGATGGTTTTTACCCCACATTTACATTTAGACATCCTGGACTCACTAACACTTAGAACTTGACTTTTTTTTTCTTTCAATACCTGTTCTACTTGATCCTGAAGGAGAGAGCTAGAAGTAATGAGTATGACTCACTGAGAGGCAGGTTTATGCTCAATGTAAGGTAGTCCTTGCTTACTTAGCATCCTAGGGTTGGGCTGGAGTTGGTTATGTTGAATTTTCCAGAATTAATTGGCTTGTTTCTTTTTTAAAAAATTAATATTTTGTTTATTTATTTTTAGTTTTCAACATTCATGTCCACAAGATTTTGAGTTACAAATTTCCTCCCCGTCTTTCTCCTATCCCCACCCCAAGATAGTGAGCCTACTGAATACCCCTTCCCCCAATCTGTTTTCTCTTATATCCTCACCTATCCCCTCCTAAATTTCTAGTAGAGCAAGATGGATTTCTATACCCCAGTGCCTGCATGTTTTATTTCACAGTTGCATGTAAAAAAGCAGTTTTTTAAACATTTGCTTTTAAAACTTTGATTTCCAGATTCTTTCCTTTCTTTTCTCCTCACCCACCCTCACTGGGAAGACAAGCAATTCAATATGGGTTGTACATGTGTAGTTATGCAGAATGTTTCCATAGTAGTTATATTGTGAAAGACTAATTATATTTCCCTCCATCCTATCCCACCCCCCCACTTATTCTATTTTATCCTTTGACCCTGTCCCCTTTCAAAAGTGCTTGCTTCTAACTACCTTGTCCCCCAATCTGTCCTCCCTTCTTTCATCTCCCCTCTTATTCCCTTTCCCCTTACTTTCCTGTAGGGTAAGATACCCAATTGAGTGTGTATGTTGTTCCCTCCTTAAGTCAACTTCAATGAGAATAAGGTTGACCCATTCCCTTTCGCTTTCCTGCTCTTCCCCTCCATTGTAACAGTTTTTTCTTGCCTCTTTTATATAAGATAATTTACTGTATTCTATCTCTTCCTTTATCCTTCTCCCATTATATTCCACTCCTACCTCTTAATTTTATTTTTTAGATTTTATCACTTCCTATTCAACTGATCCTGTGCCCTCTGTCTATGTATACATGTACGCATATATACACACATTCACATATGTTTTTATACATATATACTGCTGCAGCCACTGCCCCTCTGTGACCTCTCATCCTGGGGCCAGAGGCTGGACCATGGTCTTCTGTGACCTAGTTCCAACAGAGTTTCCTACTGACCTTTTACTTTCTCTTTGGAGTTTATGGTTTGAGAAGTCTGGAAACCACCACAGGTGCTGGTGATTCGTTCTCCTGAAGCCTGCTTGGGCCAGTCTATGCTGCAGGTCAGAGTCACCCTGGGTCTGGGCCCTTGTGGGCTCACTCACCCCCCCCCCAGAGTTTTTTTTTTTAGTTGTTAAGTTTTCAGTGGGAATGTGTATGTCTTGGGTAAACTAGCAAATAAATCAGGATCTGATTTATTGTTTCATTAATTATCTGGACTTAAAGTGATAGAGAATAATGCTTTTCATGCTTTTCTTGCATCACTCTTATTTTTCTTCCCAATTTTATCTCCACTTCTCTTACTTGATTTTCAAAGTTGTTATTGATCTCTTCCAAGGCCTGTAGCCAATTCATATTTTTCTTCGAAGCTTTTGATGCAGAAGTTTTGAATTTGTTGTCTTCTTCTGGTTTCATGTTGTGATCCTTTTTATCCCCAAAAAGGATTCTATGGTCTGATTGCACTTGTTCATCTTGCCAGGCAATTACTTGACTTTTTAACTCTTTCCCACAGTAGAACTCTGCTTCCAGAGGGGAGAGAGCTGTGTCCCAAATTGCTGGGGTGTTCACAAATATTGTCAGAGCTTTTGTCAGAGATATTAGGAGGGTGCCCTCCCTGCAGCCCCCACAAGCTCTGGCACACTGACCACACATCCCAGGACCACCACCGCAAACTGCAATCCAGATCCATGCAGGTAGCATGGATCATGCAAGAGCAATTACCCTCTGAATGGTTGCTTGGTCCCCTTACTGCAGGCCAGGAGCTCTGGAGGCAACCTTGTGGTAGCAGCTGCAGCCATTATACCTCCACCACCTCTTGCGCCAGGGGCAGGGGCCAGATCATACTCTTCTGTCACCCAGTTCTAACAGAGTTCCCTGCGGACCTTTTACTTTCTTTTTGGCATTTATAGGTTGAGAAGTTGAGAAGCTGCTACAGCTGCTGGTGATTCACTCTCCTGAAGTCTGCTTGGGCCTGTCTGTGCTGCTGATGGGGGCTCCTGTGGGTCTAGGCCCTGGCAGGCTCATGTTCGGCTGTGCTCAGCTCCCCGCCTGGTGCAATAAACCCCTCCTGTCAGCCTGCCAGGGTGCTTTCAGCAGATTTGTTTCTCTCTGTCACTTTGTGGGTTTGTAGCTTTAAAATTTGTTTAGAATCATATTTTACAGGTGTTGGAGGTGGTTGGGGCAGGAACTCATCTTGGCTTCACCCTGCCCCTTGAGTTAATTGTTAAGTTTTCAGTGTGAGCATGTACATCTCAGGTAAACTGGCAAACAAATCAGGGTTTCATTTATTGTATCATTGATTATCTGGACTAAAAGTGATGGAGAATATTTTTTTTTAGTTTCTACTTATTTTATTTTTAATTTATGGCATAAAATAAGAATTTCCATAACATAATCCAATAAAAAAATGATTCCATATGAAACTGCAAATCTGCTACATAGCAGATACAACTTGCTATTCCTTTCAAATATTCAAAAAAGTTGTCCTGTAAATTTCTTTTTTTCCCTCTTTTAGTCTTCCCTCTCCCCCTCCCCTGCCTCAGAAATGGCTACCATTACACCCAAGTAAGTATGTTATTCTATGCATGTTTTTATTCATCAGTTCTTTCTCTGGATGCGGATAGCATCTTTCTTCCTATGTCCTTTACAGTTAATTTGGATATTCATAATAGACAAAATAACTTATTTGCTCAAAGAAGTTTTAAAACAATATCGCTGCTCCTGTATACAATGTTCTCTTGATTCTGCTCATTGGTTAAAATGCTGAGGATGTTAATGATGTGGACTATACTTAAAAATATTTATGTCTTATAGATTTTTTTCAGAGAGTTTATTGCTAAATATTTACCAGCATATCCCTCCTTTGATTAATCTGAAAGTGGCATTGGTAGCTTTCAGAAAATAGTGAATTACTCCTCACTTTTGAGTTGTATCCTACTCTTCATGACACCATTCAGCATCTTTTTGGCAAAGATACTGCTGTGGTTTGCCCTTCTTCAGCTTATTTTATAATTTTTTCTAATTTTCTCATTCATCTCTCTCTCTCTCTGTCTGTCTGTCTGTCTGTCTGTCTGTCTCTCTGTCTCCCTGTCTCTGTCTCTTTCTATTTATCTATATCTATAGCTATCTGTCTGTCTGTCTGACTGTCTGTCTATCTATCTATCTACCTATCTATCTTTCTATCTATCCAATTTCTACTTCAGCTCATTTTATAGATGAGGAACTGAGGCAAGCAGAGTTAAATGACTTGTCCAGGGTCACAGAGCTAGGAAGTGAGGAAGGCCAGATTTGAATCAGGAAAATGAGTCTTCCTGAGTCCAAGCCCAGGCCTCTGGCCACTGTGCTGCC
>JAQQSW010018843.1:0-11166 GCA_028646575.1 Pseudocheirus occidentalis | reverse complement strand
CCTTCTTTCTTCATTTTTCTTTCTTTCAAAATAATTTAATTTACTACTTAGTTCTCAAATTCTTTTCTTTTTAAATTTTGAGTTCCACATTCTCTCTCCCATCCTCTTTCCTACCCCCCTGAGAAGGCAATTAATATCAAATTTACATGTGAAATAATGCAAAACATATTTACATATTAGCCACATTTTTTTAAAAAGCAAGAAAAATAAGGTGAAAAAATTATTCTTCAATTTATTCTGAGTTTAGCAGTTCTCTGAGTGTGGATAGCATTTTTTTTCATCATGAGTTCTTTGGAATAATCTTGGATCATTATATTAATTGGAGTAGCCAAGTCTTTGACAATTGATTATTATTACAACATTGCTATTACTGTGAACGATGATCTTGTGGTTCTCTTCACTTCACTTTGCATCAGTTCATATGGGTCTTGCCAAGTTTTTCTGAAACCACCTCTCGTTCCTTATTGAGATCTCTTTCTAGTCACTTTTACTATATATGTAACTGATGTACTCTCATTATTGCAAACTGATTAGTTAAAATGTACTTAATGCTGTAATTTTTGCTTAAGATACATTGGTCAGTATTTCTCAATTCATCTTTTACCCATGTGCTAGGCCCCTAAGAATAGTCCTTTCCCTCCTTATCAAGTAATTTTAAATTTATGAACTTAATAAAAAAATGAACATTTTAATATATAAAGAAAAACAAAATGATTATGTATGAAACTGTGAACTTGTGATATACCATAATTTCAAGTGCATATTAAATTTAACATAAAAAAATATCCTGTGTGTTTTGAATTGGTCTTTATGTTTGGCTGTTTTATTGAATCTCTTTTATTTTTCATTTACATTACTTACTACATACCAGTCCTCTCCCCCTTTCCCCTCCAGTCCACCATTACCCCCTCCACCTAAAGAAGCCTTCCCTGTAAGAGATTAGTATAAGCAAGCAAACCAAATCGGCACATTAGTCATATTATACTTCAAGTTCCTCATCCACCTGGTAAGAGGTGGGTAACCAGCTCTTCATCCCCAGCATTCTGGAGTCATGAGTGATGTTGCTTTCTTGAATTACTTTTCACCCATATATTCAAGCTAAGCATTTTTGTTTATAATTTTTGCCTTGCAGCATATGTGTCATGCCAACTTCTCTTTTTTTCCCTTCTGACAGAATGACTGGATAGGGTGTGCAGTCTGACCGGCACAGCTAAGTCAGGACATTTCATAGTCTATCTAGACAGGAAAAGGAATGTGTGGGTGGGAAATACAGGCATCCATCGTAAAAGGCTGAATCTTTGGCAAGATGGGTTGAGTCACACCAGTCAGTGCATAAGGACTTATGGAATAACTTTGTGCCAGGCACTGTGCTAAACACCGAACATAGCAGAAGGCAAAAACACCCTACAATGAAAGAGCTCACATTTGGAAGGGGGAGACAGTTATGTACATATAAGAGAGATACAGTATAAAAGGAAGGTAACCTCAGAGAAAAAAAGAAAAACTAACCTCCCTTCCTGAATCTCTGCACTTGCTTTTCTTTCTTCCACTTATCTTTGACCCATGGATTATCATACCCTGAAGAAATTTTGGTCATGACCCCACCTGGCTGTAATAGTAATCAATTTCTTAGATATTTAGGGCTAAGTAGATCAGATACTTAGATACTAGTAGCACCTAGTAACTTAGGGCTAAGTATAAAAGGTAGAACTCCATTGGTGAAAAGGTGTGAATTCCCATGTTAACTTGAAAGAAGGCTATTGGCTTAGACACTCCCCTGTTGACTTGGGAGAAGGCAAGTGCTGTATATAAGGCAGAATTTTAGCTAGACAAGGGAGATTTTGGATTTGGCTCCTCAGTGAAACTGACTGAAGACATGAACAGGATGGGACTTTGTTTGTTCGTGGCCTGGCTGATCCTTGAGTTCCAGGCAAAATTGATTGATTGAATCTTTAACTTGATTGATTGAATCTTTAAATGTGATTCTTCTCTTGTTCCTTGTTACTTTCTGTAATAAGATGCAACATTGAGACTTTCCTTGTTCTAAATATTGTATATAATATTGTGGATTGTTGATACTGTGAATATATAATATTGTGAGTTGTTGATACTATGAATATTGTACTGAATCTTGTTTTGTAATGGAATAAACAGAGTGTTCACTAATACTGTGTAATCCGAATCTTAAAAGCTGTTCACAGTAGCATTCTTTTAGGAATCTACTCTTGATTGGCTTTACACTGGCCTTCTGATTTAGTTATATGGATCTCAAGTTGGATTCCACTCTTCTCATCAGGAAAGAAATACATTCCTTTTCTCTGATTGACCTAATCACAAGCATGTAATGACTTTTCCTCAAGCGCATGGTCTCCAATAATATTTGTCTGACTACTGAAACAGACATTTTGTGGATGGTAATTACAGGACCATTTTCTATAGTATAACCACTCCCTTCCCCTCTTTCCATCCCTAAGCACAAGTCTCCAGATTCCATAAAGAGGAGGTAATGGGAGCAACGGTGATCTCTGAGAAGTGAGTTCATAGTCTTAAAAGACTAATTTGCTGCTTTGAAAAAAAACAAACACAATTTGGGTAAAAAAGCAAACAAACAAACAGCAAGAAGCAACTGGCATTTATATAGTTTTTAAAATAGCTCATTACATATATTGTTTCATGTGATTTTCACAACAAGCTGTGTGTGGAAAATGAAGATCAAGAACCTGGGTTACAATCTTGGTTCTGGTGCCTCCTGGCTATGTAGTCTTCAGCCTTAATTTCTGTTCCACCTTTGTAAACATTAAAGTATTGCACTCAATGACTTCTGAGTTCTAAATCTATCATCCTGTGTGGTAAGTGCTCATCAGGGCCTGTTATTCCTATTATACAGATGAAGAGTTTGAGATTTCAAAGGGTCAAGTTATTTGCCCATTTTAGTCATATGTAGCTAGTATCAGAGGCTGGACATGAACCTGGGTCTTACTGGCTTCATATTAACACTCTCCACTCCATCATGCTTCTTCAGGTAGAAAGCCCATTTCCATATATCATCTGGAGCAGTCAGACTCTTTAGCTGTGTGGGCAGAGGAATTTCCCAGGTTCTTGGTCCTGTATACATTCTCCATAGACATCTACCTTCTGGGCATTCATGACAGATCACATGAAAGCGACCTTATAAAAACATGCTCTGAAAGGTTGACTGCCTGCTGGACCCCTCCTTACTTCAGTGAAATCAGCCCCCTCTTTGACAATGCTCATTAGGGAGCTCAAGGAGTTTTGTTTTTTTTTTACTTCATTGCCTCTTGAAATTGAGATTGTCTACCAACAGATCCACCAGCTCCAGAGAGCACTGGTAACCAATGTAGAATATATGAACTTCATCTGAGATCTGTCAGCACTTGGTAGGAATTGGTACATTAATTTTTGAAAGTCCCAGTCAAGCCTGTACCTACAATGGAGAAGATACCGTCAGTGTGGACAGTTGCACTTATTCCTCATGCTTACCACTGTCCCTGCACCTCAATTTGCAGTAAAGAGGCTAAGGACCCTGGAGTTTCACCATAATGATACACCTCTCTCAGGTCCCAACTTTCCTTTCTTCCCTCTTCCTCCAAAATCTCCTTGGGAGTGAAATCCAGAATACCTCTAGTCCCAACACAATTGTGCTCACAGTCAGAGAGTCCTCAGTGTGACCACCACAGCAGTACAATGCTCCCCCACCCAGCTCACACTACAGCAACCTTGACTGTCCTCAATTGCTTTTGCCTGAAAACAAACAAACACACACATAAACAAAAACGAATCCTAGTTACAGCTCTAGAACTAGGTCTGGTGATTATGTGAGCACTACTACTACCACTAATAGCAATTAGGCACTATGCCAAGAGCTTTGACAATTACTGTTGTGTCTGATACATCTACAACCATCCATGATGAAACATTCCCGGCTGATACAGTTTCTGACCTATTTATTCTTATCTTATGTTTACATTGTTTCCTACATTTAATGATTGTCATTGTTATGATGAATTGTGGCCCAACTGTGCCCTCTTAGAGTCTGCTCTTTAGAGATCAAGATTCTGGTTTAGCTCAAAAGGTACTTCCACCCAGAGAGGAAACCTCTCACAGATATTTTGGCCTGATACTGTGAATAAAGGGGCATCCAAAACCTCAAATTAACCATTCTTCACTTTTTAACTGATATCTCACCTGCTTCTGATCAAGGTAATCAAATACTTATAACCATGTGTTTCACAGTTTATAGTAATGATGGATTCAGGAACTTTTTTTTGAAGGGAGAAAGGCAAAGCAATTGGGGTTAAGTGACTTGACCAAGGTCATATAGCTAGTAAGTGTCAAGCATCTGAGCCTGGATTTGAAATCAGATCCTTCTGAGTCTAGGGCCAGTCTGCCACCTCAGTGCCCTGAATCCTGGAAATTATATTGGACTTGATTCTGGGACAGATAGAATGAATACTTGTAGAGATCCCGTATCACTCTATTAATGGGTGAAATAACCAATGAGCACTCTTTTGGTCCAGAGCACTGACAGAGGAGACTGGGCTCCTGTGGGTCTGAGTAGGGAAACATGATGAAATATTCAAATGTGATAACTCCCTAACTTCCCAGTGGTATTTATAATGATATTGACTGGCATTGAATAATATATCAATCGTGTGAGATATTTATAAAGATTTTCTTTCATTCTTAAGATGGTCAATTTCATTTCCTGTAACAGTTTGATAATATATAATAAGACTTACCCAGGTGAGTCATAAGCTACATCTTCCTTCCCATAGGTTTAGGGACCAGGCATATGGTTTCATTGTTATAAAGAACTCCCAGATAAAACTCCCTCTGTTGGTACAACTGCCCCTGTGAAGAAATAGTTCCCCCTTGATTTCATGAGGGTATTACTACCACATAATCATGAAACTTCCTCTCTTCAGGATCATAGATACAGCCAAAAGTGAACTTGGAGATGATTAGCTCTCAATCCATTCATTTTCCAGATGTAAAAACTGAGATTAAGTAACTGTCCCAAGGTTACATAAAAAATAAGTTGTAGAGAGAGGATTTGAGCTTGATTCCTCTGACGGAATGCAGTTCTTATTCCACTATGCTGAGATGATGCTCCTGAAGGATCTCAGCATTCTCTGAAGGATATCATGGACAGAAGGTGAACATGAGCAATAAACACTAATGGTGCCATATTATCTCCTAGCTTTATGCTTGACATTCCAAGCTCTCTACAACGTGGCCTCTTTTCCAATATTTTTTAACCTTACTCCTTCCATGGATGCTGCATGTATTTGTGGGAAGAAGTGAACCAGGTTCTTAACACTCTTATACATTCTTGTAGATTGACTGAAGGATAAAGATTAATAATGAAGCACATAATGAAGAACCCAAAGAGTCCATTAACCTTAGTCCATCCCTTTATATTCCAGGATCTACAGAAATGGCTCAACATACAGACCAATATCCAATATCATCTCAATTTTAGTGTTTTCATAGGCCATGCCACATCATTCATGCTTCAGTTCTTTGTCATGGTAATGTCCTTGAATCTTTGCATTCTCAAGAAGCTAGAATTTAGTTTAATGCAATTCAGTTAAAAGTATATATTTATTATTTGCCTACTATGTGCAAAGCATTATATTAAGCTCTCTGGAGACTTAGAAATACTTTCTCTGTTGAGCGATGTAGAAAAGAACTGTTCAGTTTAGAAGAGGAATCTCCCCAATGCCAAAGTGGTATTTGAATCAATAAGACATCATTACAGCAGAGTAAAGTATGTCAGGGCTCAGTCTAGCCCTAGTAAATTGCCTCCTGAACCATTTCATAATGTAAGAGGTAATATTGAGTAAAAGACAGTGGTGTTACACCTGTCCCACCAGTCTTTGTTATGACTGATTCACCTAGATCCTCAATTGCACCTCCTGAATCCTTTCTTAGTGTAGTAGAGTGGAGAGGTCATGAAGCTTAAAGTCAAGATCTGTACTCGTGTCTCACGCTTAGAAACTAGCTGCATAACCTCTGGCAAGTCATTTAATCTTTCTGTGTCTCTGTTTCCTCATCTGTACAATGAGGTGTTTGGGCTTCATGGTCTCTAAGACCTTTTCCAGTCAAAACCTATGATAGAATTATCCCATCGCCCCTGACTCTTGATGGACAGGGAGAATGCATTGGTCAGGAAATCCTTGGTTTGTAAGGATACCATAAACAACAAGATACATGTACTACCTAATGAACTGGAAAGAGTAAGGGCCTGAGATTACATGGAATTTAGTATGTAATGTGCCCATGTTAGAATTGGTAGAAATCTTCCCTCCACACCTGACCAAGTCTGTATTTCCAGTGCCTTGCACAGTGTTTGGCACATAGTAGGGCCTTAGTAAATGCTTATTGAGTAGCTCTTAACCTGTTTTGTATGTTATGGACCTTTTGGTTAGTCTGGTCAAAGCTATGGCCCCCTTCTCAGAAAAACTATTTTAAATAAATAAAATACAAGTGGCAGGGTCACAAAAGAAATCAATTATATTGAAAAACAAATATAAAAATATCAAAAAAAACCAAGTTCACGGACCTCAGGTTAAGAAAGTCCAAAGTAGCATTTGTTATGGTATGAATGTGGTACTATGGGAATCCAGATTAGTAGTTGTGATCATTGAGAACAAGGGCTGTTGGAGAAGATATAATCAGGAAGTAGGTCTTGACCTTCACTTAGAAAAGAACAAAACAAACACATGATGATAGGACTCAAATAAACAGAAAGCAAATGTGCCTTATTGGACTTATTTGAGTATTTAAGTCAACCAACCAATTGGACTCATTTTGTTTTCCTTAAGTTGACCAGTTGTTTTGACTGAATTGACCAGTTGCCATGGCATCATGTAGACACTGGCTATGAATGACTGTGTTGTACTCCTTGGCTGCCTATGACAGTAGAAGATGCTTGAAAAACCCCAGTTCTTTCCAAACATTCTACAATGTGCTCAGAGGAACCATGGTCTAAGTCAGTTTCAAATGAACATGGGAGGCACATGGGGGCATTTGGGATTGCTAGACAGGGTGCTAAATTCCCACCTCCACATATAGGACTAGGAATGTGAGCCAATTAACTTGTTTGGAACTGAGACTTTGGAATTTCCTCTTGTGGTTTAATTCCCTGACCCTAAAATAGCATTTATACAGGTTTTGGGCATTCGATTTCATAATTTTTTTTCATATTATATTTCAAATGGACCAGGATTCCAAATTCTTTGGATAAAATAGGTGAATACAAGTGTTCATTCACTGCCTACTCTCCAGTGTGGCAGCTGTTTCTGATAGCTACTGTTAGCATATGAAATTGGGAGACTGTGATGACTGAGGTGGAGCTTGGTCTACTCAAATGAATCAAAAAGCAGGTGGAAGGAATATATATTATGAAAAACTTGGTGGGCCGATTGTGGAGTAAGAGTTAGTAGACCTGGGTTCTAATCTTAGCTTTACCACTAAATAAGCAATTTAATACAATTCAACAAATATTTCCTAAGTGCCTTCTATTTTCAGAGCATTATGCTAATCTGGGGAGGGATACGAAGATGAATAATATAATTCACTAATATATGTAAAGCGCTGTGCTTAGCACTGGAGATACAAAGACAAAAATAAATGAAAAACAGTCTGCCCCCTCAAAGAGCTTATATTCTTCTAGGACAAGACAACATGTAAAGAGAAAAGTAAATAAAAGATGATTTAAGAAGAATCATAGAAGATTTCCTGTAGGATCCAAGCTTGATGCTGAAGGAAGTTAAGAACTCTCAGAAGAAAAGGTGAAGAATAAATGTATTCCAGGTCTGGAGAACAGCTTTTACAAAGACTCAGAAGTAGCAGGAAAGAATACAAAGTTTGAGGAAAAGGAGGTGGATCTGTTTAGCTGGCAGCTAGGTTGCTTGAAGGAGAATAATATGAAATAAGTCTAGAAGGGTAAATTTGAGTTTTAATGTTGAAGACTTTAAATGAAAAAATGAGTTTTTATTTTATTCAAAGGAAATAAAGGAGACATCGAATATTCTTGAGCAGGTGTGTGAGCTCATTTGAGTTATGCTCAAAGATGATGATTTTGGTGAAGGAAATGGAGAAGGAAAAGGCTGGAAAAAGGCAGATGTAGAAAGTGGCCATTGCAATAAGGCACTGAAAAGGTGATAGAGGCATCAACTGCAGTAGTGGTCCTTTGAGTGGAGAGAAGAAAATAAAAGTAATATATGTCGTGCAGGAAAAGCAGTAAGACATGATGACTGGCTATTGGGAAGAAGGAAGAAGGAAGAGTCAAAAAGGAATTGAAGGTTTCAGATGTGGGTGACTAGAAGGATGGTGATGCCATTAACAGAAATAATGAATTTAGAATGAAGGGTGCCTTTATGGGGGAACTAATGAATTCTACCATTTTGAGTTTGACATACCTAAAAGAATTCAAGTTGACACATCCAGTAGGTATTTGGTGATGCAGATCTGGAATTCAATAGGAATTAAGACTGAATATATAATATTAAAAGTCATCTGCATAGAGGTAAGAATTGAACACACTGGAGCTGATGAGGTCTTCTAGAGAAAGGGTGAAGAGAAAGGGAGAGAAAAAATGAATGTCAGAGACTTTGGCAGACATGATCCCTCTTTTCATGGAGTTTAGAAGCTACTCAAACCCCCCTATATCTAAGTCTTCTCAATTGTAAAATGATGGTAATTAATACACTGTGCTGCTCAGGGTAATGCTATGCAAATAAATGAGATGGTGTATTTGGCATAACCTTTGACCAAGAGATAGTACTAGTAGGCATATACTCCATAAAGGTCAAACTTCAAATGGATATTTATACCAAAATATTCACAGCAGCATTTTATTTGGTAGCTGCTGCTGCTGTTACTGCTAATAACAATAATAGTAGTAATAATAATAATAATTATCTTTATATAACTTTTTAAAAATAATTCAAAATATAAATATTATCTCATTTTATTCTCACAATATCCCTGGGAGGTAAGTACTATTATTATCATCTCTATTTTACAGATAAGGAAACAGGTAGACAGAAGTTAAGTGTCTTGCATAAGGTCACACAGCTAATATCGAATGCAAGGCTTTAATTCAGCTCTTTCTGACTCAAGGTCCAGTGCTCTATCCACTGTGCTACCAAGCTCCCAACGAACTGGAAACAAAGCATATGCCCTTTGGTTTGGGGTATGACTAAACAATTGTGGTGAATGAAGGCAATGAAATTTTACTGCATTATAAGAAACAATAAATATTAAAGAACTCAGAGAAGTTTAGAAGATTTATATGAACTGACATAGAATGAAGTATTTATGTGTGTGCATGTGTGTGCACAGGAGTGCATGAGCATATATTTATGCCTAGAGTCAGGAAGCCTCATCTTTCTGAGATCAAATCAGACATTTAGTAGCTACATGACCCTGGCCATTTCACTTAACCTTATTTGCCTCAGTTTCTTCATTTTTTAAATGAGCTGGAGAAGGAAATGGCAAATCACTCAAGTAACATTGCCAAGAAAATCCCAAATGGGGTCATGGAGAGTTAGACATGACTGAAATGACTCAAAAAACAAGCAAAAATATCTATATCTCTATACATGTTTATCTTCAGATAGATATAAATAATAACAAACAGAAATTAAATGTTGTAAAATTATAATGAATAATCTGAGGCCCAGAAAATAGTTGATAAAATGAATCTTTCTCCTTTCTTTGCAGAAGAACTTAGGGGAACATAAGGAATCAAACAATAAGTTTTTATTAAATGCTTGCTGTGTGCCAGGGATTTTGCTAAGTACTGAGGATGCAAAAAAGGTAAAAGACAAGTTCTTGTCCTCAAGGAGCTTACAGTCTAATGGAGGAGACAACATGTGAGGGAACACTTACAAAGCAAGCAACATGCAAGATAAATTCGAGATAATTAACAGTAGGAAGGCACTAGATTAAGAGGGGTTGGGAGAGGCTTCCTGTAGATGGTGGGATTTTATTTGACTAAAACTTGAGGTCAGTAGTTAGAACAGAAGAGGGATAACATTCCAGTCATGAGGGACAGACAAAGAAAATGCATAGAGCCTAGAGAGGGTGTTTCTTCTTTGAATAGCCAGAGGGTCAGTGTCATTGAAGTGTTTGTGTTGAAATTAGGTATAAGAACACTTGGAAAGATAGAATGAGCTACATTGTAAAGGTCTTTGAATGCCAAACAGAGCATTTTGTATTTGTTCATAAAAGCAATAGGAAACCATTAGAGTTTGCTGAGTAGGGGAGATAGTGTCATGGTGGGAGGGGTGTGTGTATGTGTGTGTGTATGTGTGTGTGTGTGTGTGTGTGTGTGTGTGTGACATGATCAGATCAGTATTTTCAGAAAATCACTTTTGTAACTAAATAGATGATGGATTGGAGCAGTGGGAAACTTGAGGTAGGTAGACCCATCATCAGACTATTACAATAATTGGGACATGAAGTGATGATGGCCTACACTAGAGGGGTGATAGTGTCACAGGAGGAAAGGGGGCATATACCAGAGATTCTACAAAGGTGAAATTCATAGGCTTTGGCAACAGTTTGGATAAATGGGGGAAAGAGGGGAGAGATGGTGAGAAGTTGTAAGCCTGAGAGGCTGGGAGGATTCCCAAGAGTGAAGGTAGAAGGCTGGAGGGTTTAGGAGGAAAGAATGAGTACCCTTTTGTACGTATTGAGTTTAAAATGTCTACTGGGCATTCGGTTTGAGATATCTGAAAGGTAGTTGGAGAGGTGAAATTGTATATCAGAAGAGTGATTGGGAAAGGATAAGTATGAACATAAAGATGGTAATTAAATTCATTAGAACTGTTGAGATCACCAAGTGGAGTATCACCAAGAGTAATATCGAAGCAAAAGAGAAGAGGGCCCAGGATAAAACCCCAAGGGACATCTTTGTTTAGATGGTGTGATCTGTAAGAGAATCTAGCAAAGCAGACAAAGGTGTGATTCAGATAAGAAGAAGAAGAACCAGGAGAGAGTGTTGTCTTGAAAACCTAGGGAAGAGAGTATCAAGGAGGAGAGAGTGATCAACAGTGTCAGGAGTTGAAGTGACATCAAGGAGAATGAGGATTGAGAAAAGGCCATTGGCTGCGGCAACTGAGGGATCATTAC
>JAQQSW010018842.1:0-11166 GCA_028646575.1 Pseudocheirus occidentalis | reverse complement strand
TCCCAGCTCCCTCCTGAGTCTGTCAAACAATCACATAGAATCAGGAGCAGAAAGCTGATAGGTTTTCGTCCAGTCCTCAGGGATGAACAGCTCCCAGGTCCTTGTCCTCAGCAAACATCAGTTTAGCCCAAGGGGAAGTCTTTTCTTCATTTTGACTCTTCGTGGTCTCTCTCATTCCCTGGATCCTTTTCCCTGGTCCCAGCTCCCTCCTGAGTCTGTCAAACAATCACCTAGAGTCAGGAGCTGAAAGCTGGCAGGTTCTCGTCCAGTCCTCAGAGATGAACAGTTCACGGGTCCTTGTCCAGTCCTCAAGGCAATCCCTGGCACACACTGAAGTTCACTGGTTTCAGCACACCTCAAACCCTTCAGGACATCTCTTGACTGGAACTCAAGGATCAGCCAGGCCACCAGCAAACAAAGTCTCATCCTGTTCATGTCTTCAGTCAGCGTCACTGAGGAGCCAAATCCAAAATCTCTCTGTCTCTCCAAAATTCTCCTGCTTATAAACACTGGCCTTCTCCCAAGTCAACAGGGGAGTGTCTCAGCCGATATAATTCTTCCACATCAACAGGGGAATTCACACCTTTTCACCAATGGACAGAGTTCTATACTTAACCCTAAGTTACTAGGATCTACTTAACCCTAAGTATATGATCTACTTAGCCCTAAGCATCTGATCAAACAAATTGATTACCATTACAGGGGTGGAGGGGAAACAGGGTGCAGGGGTAGGGGGAGAAAAGCAGAGATTCATTACTTAGGCTGTGTATTCTACTTTGGTACTGATCCAATTGTTAGGAAATTTTTTTTAATTTACATTAATCTTTTTTTTCTCCCCTCCTTCCACTTTCCTATGTTTATTCACTGTTCCATGTTCTGCTCTCTGGAGTCAAATAAAACATAACTAAGCTTATTTTCTACATAACATTTCAAGTGCTTGAGGCAACTTTGTGTCCTCCATGAGCTTTGTCTTCAGGTTAATTATCCCCATTTCTTCATATGATGTGGAATCACAATTTTATACTATTCTGATTACCTTCCATTGGATACCATATATTTTAAAAGTATAACAATATTCTAGATGGGATCTTACAAAGGCAACATACAAAATCACTATTATTTTATGATTCCTTGAAATTATGGATTTCAATGCAGAAGCATCTATGGTTGTGTAATGCCATGCATGAGCAGCTTTCCAAAGGAATGCTACTGTGAACAGCTTTTAAGGCTCTGTTTACACAGTATAGTGAAAACTCTATTTTTTCCATAACAAATCAAAGCAAAACATTCTCAGAAAGTCATAGTATAGTGTTCACAACAGCTTATCGTTAAAATGGCCACATATTTTTCACCAAAGTGGTCACAATATTTAAAATAAAGAACAAAAGAACAATCAGCTGGTATCCCTAAGGAGGTTTGGCTCCTTACTCAGTCTTGTAGTTTACATCTCAGAATCCAGTAGTTAGTCTTCCACTCATGGGGCAACTAGGTTAACTTTTTCAGTCACATATTCAACAATCAGGTGCTAAATATCATTAATCACTAAAGACAATCATTAGAAAATTACACAAACCCTCCATCCCTCCATCTCTAGTAAACTTCAATTTCATCACAACATTCAAAATCCAAGGAGAGGCCTTTTCTTCATCTTGACTTGGGGTGGTCTCTCAGATTCTATGGATCTCGTTCCATAGTGCCAGCTCCTAACTGAATCCATGAAACAGTCACCTGGATTCAGAGGCCAGCAGCTCCTAGCTCCTTGTACAGTTCTCCAGGAAGTTCCTGCTCCATATCGCAGTTCACCAGGTCCAGTCCATTTCAAAACTTTCACAATTTCTGTTCTTGAGAACTCAAGGCTCAACCAAGCCACAAACAAAGAAAGTCTTAGCCACTGGTCATGCTTCCTCAGTCCTTTAGCAGTTCAGGTCTCTCTAAGACCCAGATGAAATATCAGCCTTCTAGGTGGCAGCAGCAACTTCAGCCTTCACCAGACCTTTCAGCAGAACAGCATCTTCCAGAATATTGTCAGAAGAAAATTTTGTCTGTCTCTCTCTGGAGTTTTAATTATATACATTGGCTTCCTGTTTCAGGCAATCCCTTCCTGTTAAGTCAGCAACAGGAGACAGAGCTCAAACCTTCTGTTTCTTTCACAGAGGCTTGAATAAAGGCTAAGTGCCTGCTTACTTGACATAACAAAAAGGGGGTCTTTAAATATAAATTAATTGCCATTACAGGGAGCCATTTTGGCTGCCATATCACACAATTGATTTACATTAAGCTTCTCTTGTAGGGCATTAAAACTTCCTGAACTTTTTCAGACAAATTTTACTTTAAATTTGTCCTTCTATCTTTGAGTTTGTAAAGTTCTTTTTTAATCTAGACACAAAATATAATTATTCCTATTAAATTCCCTGTTGTTACACTTAAGCCAATGTTCTACCCCAGGACTGGGGAACCTGATACCTCAAGGCTATTCATGGTCCTCTAGATGCTCAAGTGCAGCTCTTTGATTGAATTCAGTTTATATATAGTTTGATTTCAAAGGGCAATTTTGGAGGTTCTAAAGTGCCATGTGTGACCTTGAGGGTATAGTTTCCACATACCTGGCTTACTTGTCAAGATATTTTTAGGTGTTGATTCTATCATGTAGGTTATGTACTAGGCAAACATTTTTGCCTACATCTTAATAACTGGAGGCAGCATAGGGCATGCCTTTGAGGTGTAAAGGAAATGTTTGTATGTTTATTCTTGCTGGATCTTTGAGGGAAATATATCTTTTCAAAATCTTCCAAATGGTAAGTAGTTAAATATTTAAAAAAAGAGCAATGGGAGGTACATAGTGCGTAGTGACGACAGTTGAGAAGCATTCACCATTCAACTTTTCAAGGAAAAAAATACATATAAAATCTTGTAACAGGTTAGATGTGTGTGTGTAAGAGTGAAAGAAGAGGGAGAGTAGGGTGCTATGCAAAGAATAAACATTATCATTCAAACATAAGTAATCTAGTTAGAGGTAGAGCAATTTTTAGAATTCTTTCATTGGAGGAGATAAACAGGGCTAGTGGTGGAAGAGGAGAGTCAGATTGTTTCCCTCATGAATCCATAATGCAGTTTTGCTAATTTTGTCTTTCTGTCTTCTCATCTTCCTGTGTGAGGAAAGGTCTAATAGTCTGACCAGACTCCATAAATGGTCATGGTAATGATTATCAAATAATTGATAGTTATAAATTCTTATATTTTATAGCACTTTAATTTTCAAATTGCTTTGAATTACATTACTAAGTTTGATTCTTATGAGACTATAAGATATACAATCTAGAAAAAAATAAGAATTTATTTTTGTTCATAATGCAGGATTTTACAGCTTAGCACAAATATTCTTAATACATTATCTAGCACAATGAATTAATTCATAAGAGTTGGTCAGTCAATAAACTGACTGACTCAGTGTTCATGAAATAACTACTGTACCTAATCACACATTTGTTCAATGTTGTGTGTTGGATATTTGTGTCGATATTTACAGAATATGGAGGAGTTCTTACATAAATGTTTATTCTATTAATTTATTTATTGTCATTTTATTTTTAATAGTAAAGAATATAGAATATGGAATATTATCTTTAAAGAGAGAGCCTGGAAATATTGAGAAAAAATTGAAGTAGGGACAGTGATGACAGTGATGAGAAAGGAAAGCTCCCCAGTTCCTACCAGGCCCCAGGAAGGGACTTTTTTTCTGAATGACAAAGATTCTGAATGGTAAAGTTTTTCTTAGAATCTTTTCAAAGAAAGAATTAAGGAGTACTTGTTAAGATTCTTTTCAGGACTTTAATGGTTTCTAATGTCCCTTTCAAGCTCAGATTCGGTACATTTGATTCATTGATAAGTTATGATTCTAAACTTGGAATAGGTTAGCCATAAGGTTAAATTCATACCAAGTATATAAAAACCTATAGAATAAGTCATTTTATGATTCACAGACTCCTAGGATCATATGCCAAGTGGCATCATAGTTAATCTAATCAAAAACTCTCAACTACAGATGAAAAAAGTTAATTCCAAGATTTAGGGTACTATTTTAAGAGAACTTAGGAAGCAAGCTCCAGATATTGGACTTGAACCAAGGTTTCTTTAAGCTCTTCTCTTTCCATTGATTTGGTAAAGCCTCAAGAGATCCTTTCTCCAAAGCAGTTTGTCAGTCTTCTTTGGACCGATAAAGTGATTGTCTTTTTGAAATATCCATTATTATGTTTATTTCTAATAAGTAGTCACCTTTCATTTTAAAAGTTTTTATACTTGAAAAAAATATACCTAAGAGATTTGATTACTTTTTATACTACAAAAGTTTCTTGAAAATATTATTTTGTACTGTGACCTTTGTTAAGACCAAGAGAACATTTGTTTCTGTCAGATTCTGTTACAGGCAAATGATAAGTGCAAAATGGATCATTTGTGACTCAAATGGACAAAGGGACAGGGTTTGCAAATTCAAGAAAATATTTCATAAAGCACAAACTTCTGTCAAATAGCAAGTGCCTTGTGTTATGGCTTAAATTTATTCATAGATTTTTGTACTTGCAAATATTAGAAAAAATAAAGGATGAACAATTCATGCTGTTCTAGAGGAATTGTGTAGCTTAAATATTTTTTCTATCAATGTTTAGAAGCTACTAGAAGTGTTTCAATTGGTAGAATTTCATGATGGACACTAAAACATGTAAGTGTTTTCTGTATACCAACCAACCTCAAGTTTCCCAGCATTCTTTCATGAAGGAGGAAGGGACAACATTGCGGGGGCTGGGGGGTGGGAGAGCACGAATAATAAAACTTATATTCTTCCACTAGCATCATCACTATGGTTTAAGGGTTTAACAGTTAATTAAATGAAAATATAGAAGAAAACTAGTATGTAAAGTAGACATAGTATGGGTGTCATTTTCAAGAAAACAGATGCAAAACATGCCTCTGATACTACATGATCTTGAGAAATTTCTAGGCCTCCCATTTCAACATTTTTTTAAGTAGACAGGGAAGTGTGCACTTAATGATTAATGAGTTCTTCTGACTGAATATATTATATATTCTAATATATATTAGCATATATATTACCTTAATATTCATACATATGTTGGGTGACCCCCTACATTTGTTCCCTATATATTCACCTTTTGTGGAAGAAGTTTCACATTTCAAGTTCCATAATATGAAAATTCTACATGGAAAAATATAAATTATGTGGAGTCTGTCCTTTGTGTTGTGAATTAAGAAACCAGATCCTTTCCAACAGTAAGGACAGATTCTGAAAAGGTTTTATGGGGAGTGGGAAGGTATTAGTAGAAAGAAGGAAAATGGACAAGTTGTTTACCATCTGGGAGAGTTAGTTTCCTTATGTTTTAAAAGCAAATAATGCCTGTCTTTCTAGTCAAATTTTTGCTTTTAGACTCCAATGAGATAAGACATGTAAAAACATTTTGTCCTTCTCTGCATGTCCTTAGAACTTGGACTAGCAAGAGTCCCTAAGATCCGTTGACATGTTTTCTCATATTTAACATGAAGAGATTAAATTAGATGGTCATTATGGTTCTTTCCCCCTCTAGAGCTCTGAACTTTAATCGCTCTAAGGTCACAATATCAAATCAACTGACTTAGCAGAGACAAAGTGGATCTAGGCTGCAGCTATAGAGGTGTATCACAGCAAAACCAATGTGGGTAATTCATTCATTGCCTTAAAAGGGTCAAGGAAGGTGAAGGGTGGGATTACATTAAACAAAAAGTTATTTTGCTGTCATTCTTCTTAGAATCCCTCCAGGCACAGGGCAAACCTCTGTCATAAAATGTTTACTCTGGTCTCTACATTCTTGCATCCATTTCATTCCTTTGGATTCTGAATTTGCTAAGAAACTACATTTCCTGGTCCAGCCTGGCCTCTGTTGTACATTTACCTGAATTTTTGTCTTTATTCCCTATCATTTTTCTAGGAGAGTGTTTTTCTTCCATCCCAGTAACTGCCATATTGTTGTATTTCACAATTGCAGAAATAAGAAATAAAAGGAATAAAAGAGAAATTTAGAATATAAAAATATTCATATTATGGTCAAAGTTTATTTTCAGAAGTTATACAACCACCTTGCATTTTTATGTAGACAAGACCTGTTGAAAGAATGAATATATGGTTTCTTATTGGCAATGGGGCTGATTGGACATATATGTTTTGTATTCCCCCTAATCCTGCAGTTCTCAACCTGTGGGTCATGACTTCTTTTGGGATTGAATGACCCATTCACAGGGGTTTCCTAAGACCATCAGAAAACATATATTTCTGATGGTCTTAGAAACCAAGACACTGCTCCTCTATCCATCTCCAGGCAGGTCTGCCCACATATGACTAACAGAGGGTCACGGCATTAGAAAGTTTGAGAACCACTGCAGGCCTAATCCATATATTCAAATCAATGTTATCAGGAGCAATTATAATAAACTCCTGATCAGTCTCCCTGCATCCATTAGCTCTATGTATTCTACCAATTTCCTGACTTACAACTCTAAAATGTGGGTCTGGCCATGTCACTTGATTCCTTATGAAGCTTCTGTGACTTCTCTAGGATCAATTATAAAATTCTTATTTGAAATCTAATGCTTTAATACTTATTCCCCTGTCTTCTTTCCTATACTTGTTACTTAGTTATCTCCCATTTCCCTTATGTTTCCCACACTCCAATCAAAATGATCTATTAACTTTCTCCATTCTGGCCCTTGTCTCCATGCTTCTCCACAGGTTCTCATCCATCTCCATTGTTCTCCTCTTCTGCCTTTTAAAATCCTTAGCATCCTTTAAGGCTCTGGGGAAGAAATACCTATTCCATAACTTTATTTAAAAGTCAGAGCTACTGTAATTTAATTCACAGGATCCCTCCTATCTCCTAGTGTGATGAATTTTACCTTCTTTTATATTGAATGCATTGTGATATCATTGACATGGATATTCATTCACAATTCACCAAAACCTTTTATATATGCCTCATTGTCTTTCCATGGGTCTCCACTCAACATCCTATATGATTTCCTCTGGTTCTCACAACAGTGAACACATACAAATGGATTGTCCTGCTTTCCTTAACTTTCAGTGCCTTCCATATGCAAACTGCTGTGCTGCATTTACTCACCTTTGATTATATTGTATTTCTTTGCTAGCATAGAAGTTCCTTTGGAGCAGGAAATGTATTTCTAATACCAAGTACTGTGTTTGACCCCAAAATGGAATTTAATAGATGCTTTTTGACTGACTTTTCAAATTACATTATTGATCACCAATTCATATCAACTCTCTCTAAAGACATGAGATAATGACATCTCCTATTTTCAATGTACCTTCTACGTTATGAAAACACAAAGATAGAAATTAAAATAGTCTAGTCCTCAAGGAGCAAGTTTTATATTAAGGGTTATAACAGATGAAGAGATAAGTAAATGAGATCCTTTGAGGAGAGGTAGAGAGTGTAAAATCAAGGAGGAAAAAAAAGAAGTCTCCCTGAAAGAAAGCACCTGAGTTTAACCTCAAAGCAAAGAAAGGATTTTAAAAGTTGGAAGTCAAAGAGCTTATATTCCATGATGTACAATAGCCGCAATAAAAGAATAGAGGTGGAAAATGGAATGTCCAATCCTAAGAGTAGCAACTATAACAGTTTCATTGAAACACACTAGATAAACAGGAGTAAATTGGGTAGGAGAAGAAGATTGTGAAGAGACAAACTAGAAACAAATTTTGAAAGATTTAAAATAGGTGCTTGTTTTTTATCCTACAAGTGTTATGGAGCAAGTGACTTTGATGAGTAGAGGAGTGACGATGTCATTAGGAATATTATACTAGCAACTGTGTGGAAAATGAATTGGAGATAGAAGAATGTGGAAGCAGAGACACTAATTAAAGGGTTATTGCAAATAGTCCTGGCAAGAAGCAATAAGAATCAGAAGACAAATACAAAAAACCCCCCCAGCATATTTGCATGGGTAATTAATTTAATACACATATTTGCAATCAAGTGCAAAAATAATGAGTCCATGTGAATGAGTGAAAAATGGCATTACATGAGGGGCTATGCAATCAATCTAGGATGCTACTATCAATATCTCATATTTCTGAGAAATATTTTAAATCTATTTCAACTTGAATAGATCACTATGAAAATACTTTCACCTTTCTAAAATTTAGACACTAGAATAGGTTTCCAGGAAAATAGAAATTAATTATTAAGTTATATGATTATATAATAAATTTATATATAATACATATTATATATATATACATACACACATATGCGTATATACACACATACATACACATACATGTGTGTATATATACACATACATACATATACACATGTAGATACATACATATATACATGTAGATGCATATATACATATATATACATATTTCAATGAAATAATGTAATATTTCAAATTTTGTGAAGTTTGCCTTCAATAGTCTGTCACAATACTTTTTAATACCACTGTTTTGATTACTCAGTTCCATCCCAAACACTAATTATAAATATTTTACTTAGCTAGCTAACCAGTTTGTAGTTATCTGATAATATTATTCACATGGAGGTGTGAAGTACTGATAATTGTCATATATTACTTTTTTGTAGAGTATTTTAATCTTTTGGGTTGCAGTCTTTTCATACAAAGAAACGAGATTCATGTGAGTGAAAGCCCATAGTAGAAGATTTTGACTCTCTATACTTCCCTTTAAGAATCATATGGATTTCTCAAATCCAATATTCTATTTGCTAAAACTGTTCCACCTTCCCTGTGAAGTGAAACTCAATCCCCTATAACTGTCATTCTGTTTTCCCACTCTTTGAATCCTAGTAATGAGCTTATTTTTACTTTGTCAGAGTAGTTCAATTCTTCACAGAATCACACAGTTTCAAATTTGTGAGATATTTCAGAGACCATGTTTTCCAAAATATAGATGTCAAACAAATCCAATAAGCCACCCTAAAAGAGTAGTCTCTTAAAGAATAATTCTAATGCAGAATAATCCACTATTACCCCAAAAAGAAATTCCACTTTTCTGTTATTCTACTTGATAAGGAATTTTAAATTATATCATGCCTCTTTGCAACTTTCACCTTGTTCTTCCTTCTGGGTCCAACCAGATCCAAATATACTACACTTGCAAGAAAACAGTCTCTAGGGTAAAAGAATGAGCTCAATTACTATATCTAGCATTTCCTTCCTTGGGAACCTTGACAGGAATTGGCTAGAACCAGGGTAAAAGAGGGACAACTGTTAAATTTACAGAATTTACACCAGAGGTACTGGTGTATGCTATAAATCAGGTCTTCCTTTATTGCTTTATTGATCATCCAGAATTAAGAAAGTGGTAGATAAAATGGTAATGATTCAAATTAAACTTCAAAATGTGTTGTAAATTTTTTTTTGTGAGTTACTTGTTAAACATTTGCTAAGAAAAACTTAGGTCCAGGCTAGATGCTAGACACGATGTCATTTTATTAAGCTGGATGTTAAAAAGACTGGACTACATGGTCTTTGAGGTCCCTCCCACAATTATTTGTTTTGTTTTGTTTTGTTTTTTGCTTTTTTGGAGGGCAGTTGGGGTTAAGTGTTAAGTGTCTGAGGTTGGATTTGAACTTAGGTCCTCCTGACTTCAGGGCCAGTGCTTTACTCACTGTGCAGCTAGTCGCCCCCTCCCTCTCACATTTAAATGCACAATTCTCTATTGTCATAGTCTGACAAAGGAGTGGACTTACCTACTTATTGGTGATGGTTGGTACTGTGCTGATGGCTTCAATGATGGCAGCACATTCTCCACAAGGATTATTCTCCTCCATTGTGACAAAAATCAATGATGTGGAATTAAGAACTCATTCAAACTATTCAAAAGAACCTCGAATAGTTGAGGAACAATTGAATTAACCTAATTTTGAGTGAGGTTTTGGCACTGATATTATGCATCTAAGACACATACTATATATTGAGAAAAAAAGATAATTAGCATCAAGGAGAAAGTTTAAAGGAGAAAAATGGATATGTTGATCAAGAAATGTTTACTCATATCTATAATAATCTGTCATATAAAATGCTTGATCACCTTATTACAATATAGAAGACATCTTGTCAAATGCATTTTTCCACCACTAAAGATGTAGAGTACTGATATTAAATGGAGTTTACTCTATTCAATCTGCTTTGTATTGTCAATAGAATTTACACTGAACAAGGCAACACTGATATCGACACATTTCTTATCTTCCTGGACAGTCTCCTGCCTTTCAATGCTGACATTCTTGAAAATAGGGTGGGTGGGGAGATGGTGGCAGCATTCTCTCCCTGATGACTGTTCTGTCTGCAGTAAATGTGTAGGACATTTGGGATTTTTTTTAATATTGTGGCCAGAGTTTTACTATTAAAAGAAACAACTTGTTTTGTTTTTGCTGATAAAATAACATTCTGTCAAGCTCAATGCCAAGTTCACCAACAGCTTTGTTTCTGTGCTTTAGAGTACGGAATATAGTTTGCTTAGAGGGAGTGAATTAAGTTATGGTCCTACACAAAGAAAGATTGTCAAAGGGATAAATTTGTAGAAGATCTGCATCATGAGACTGTTGCTAGAAATGAAATTCAGGAAGGCAAAGCCAGATAGTTGATGAAGTCATATGTGAAAATGTTCAAGTCCCAACAGAGTTATTGTTCAGTCACTTTCCTAAAGACTTGCATTAGATTTTATGAATGTATTGTTCAAGGTAACCCAAATTTCATAAAGAACTCCAGAAATAGGGTACCATCTTTATCAAGTTAAATCAAACTGGTAAAAGTGCTCTGATAGGCAGAAGTATTTGTAATGTTTTTGGTGAGTAAGAAATGCTATGTATGACAAATTACAAAATGAACCTCAATAACAACAATACACATTTCTATAGGATAGTTTCTTAAGTTTTGTGATTTGCTTTCTTCCCCAAATCCCAGTGAAATAGAAGGTATAAATATTCTTATTCTTGTGTTTGTAGTTGAGAATTCATTAGTTCTGATAGTTTAAATGATTTCATAAAGATCACAGAATTATTGATGGTCTGAAATGGCAATTGAGCCCAGCTATAATGAATCTCCCTTTATTTTCTTTAAAAATGAATTTAAGGCAAA
>JAQQSW010018841.1:0-11166 GCA_028646575.1 Pseudocheirus occidentalis | reverse complement strand
CAAATAAATCACAACTTTCACTACAACATATATTTGTTTTGGTTTTGATATTGAAGATGTTTCTTTGATAGATTTATGTAGAACTCAAAAAATAGTCAATTTGTTCATCATAGATTTCTCTCAAGAATTCTGAAAAATAAAAAAAAGAATTTTAAGAACAAATCTATTTTACTTAAAAATTTTAGCTTCATTTTTATAATAAAGATCTTAAAGTTAATCAACACACTGTAGGTAAACACAGAAGCTCAGAGAGATGTCTACTTTTCAAAGAGTGTGACACTAACACAAAGAAATGAAGTATTAGAGGCCTAGCAGATATAGCCTTAAATACTGACTACTTCTGTACAATGGATCACGAGTATTCTGTCTCAGAGAAAATTAATATTTTTTAAGAAGATATTTAATCAGAAATGGTAAGGATAACCCTTGGATTAAGGGGAAAAAATCATGACTTGGTTCTCAAAAGAAAATTCAATTTCTGTTCCATATCTCAGCACACAAAAAAATGGGATGGAGGAGGGGATAAATAAATCAAGGCACCATTCAGAATATCAAACTGCTTACTCTTAACTCTTGATGCAAGTGATGATAAGAAATCACAATCAGTTATTCTAAGCTGGTCATTAGCTTGGGTTCTACATCAATAGAAACCAGAATTGGATAGCCTGGAGTAGTCCACTAATATGACATTTCCCACTATTATAAGGAGACATTTCCTCTAAGGAAGAAGCATGTTCATACAAAATGACTCTTGGATATAGAAGGGCCAGAAGAGAATAGTAATTTATATAGTACCTGCTATATTCCAGGCATTGTGCTAAGTACTTTACAAAAATTATTCATTTTATCCTCGCAATAATGATTGAAGGTCAATAATGTCATCCTGATTTTAGCAGAGGAAACTGAGGTAAATGAAAGTTAAGTGACTTGTCGAGGTCACATATCTAGGGAGTGTCTGAGGCTAGATTTTAATTCAGATTCTCCCACGTCTAGGTCCAGCACTCTGTTTACTGTGCAACCTTGCTATAGACTTAGAGAGTGAGGCAATTGTCCCTAGAGCAGAATGATTAATGTTTGGTCAGACTTACCATTAGGAAGCAATGCATCAGCTCTACTTCTAGAACATCACTTTCAGGGTTCTAGGTTGGGATTGTCTTCTTCACTGTGATAGATAAGGGAAAAATACATTCTGAGACTCTTAGACAACCACAGCTACTTGTACAGAAGACTGGGACTTCCTTTACCAACATTTGGGGAAACCTAAATGTGAGCAATACTCTGAGTGTAGTTAGAGTGACCCCTAGAGGTGAGAGCAATGAGCCATCATGAGAAGATGGTGCCCTTGGGGTTAGCTCCCTACACTGGAACCAGTAGGCATAGTACTAAGTGTTGGCATTTGTACTTAGTCCATGTACACACACACACACACACACACACACACACACACACACACATACACACACATACATTTCCCTTTACCTTCTCTTTCCATTCAAAACTTTTTCTAAATATTTCTTCAAAGCCTCCTTCCTCAGGAATTGACTGTAACTGTCAGTGAAGACTGAATCAGAGTGACGCTTTTCTAGCATACGAATCTTGCTATGGATGGCAAAAGAAAGAAAACACATCAGATTTAAAAGTTTTAGCAAATATTCCAACAAAGCAATAATTTATGAGTGCGAATAGGACAAAAATCATTAAAATGAAATCCGTTTTACACAAAAATCAAATATCATAGTGAAAAATAAATTTATGACTAGTAGATTAAAAGTCAGTTAGTAAAAATAAATAGCTCACCTATCTCTTTTTTGAATAAGGTATTTAATGAATTGTCTAGCAGCAAGTTCCTCCAAGTATTTGCTAACACCACTGGTGTACATCCCCTTAACATGTCTGCTATTTCTAAAATGGGGGGAAAGGTCATTTAAAGGTTAAAATATTCATATTTGTTTGAAAGATAATAGAAAATAAGTGTTGCCTTCCAATACCATGAAAAATATTTTTGGAATAATTTTTTCACAAATTTATTTTAGTGCTTTAAATGACAGTTTTTATTTCACTCATCACCTCAAATGCAAAACAATCTTTGTCTAAATTTTATGAAGACTTCTACTTGTTAAAATTCTAATATATCCAATTATAACTTTAACATAAGTTGGAAAATAACAAGAAACTAGTTCTAGTGAAATTTATAGCTTTGTTTTCTCTTTTTTTGGTTGTTTTTTTTTTTTTTAGGGATTCATGCCCGATTAAGCAGATTCTCATACCTAACTGCATTCATGGCCTTTATTTCTTATTGACTGACAGTTTAATTAATTACTTAATTGTGTTAAGGTGAACAGAACAAAACACATTTGCAATCATAGAATGGTAGAATGAAAATGCTCGTTAAAGTCTAGGTCAATCTGAGTAAAAAAATCTGTTGCTTTCCCGTTTTCAATGTGTGACCATCCAAATACAAATATTTCTAATGAGAAAGAACTTACTACTTTTCAAGATGGCAAGTTCAATTGTTAGTCTACCTATAGTTTTTGAAAGTTCTTTGGATGGAATTAAGATCTCTTGGATACGTGGAGAGCAACTCCAATGTAGCAACTGAACATTTAATGCTCTTTGAGGATGGCCATACATTAAGACATTATGAGTATTGTGGAATAGGATGCTATTGAAAGATTTGATCAACCTGACTCATTAGAATGTATTATTTGCTATAATGTATAGCAAAGCCATAACTATGGGAGATATAGAAATACCAATATATGAATGAGCTGTGGTGAGCTAGATTGAGCAACTCTATACACAGCACTACCATGTAGTATAGGAATGGCCTTCAAAGCGCCAGTATACTTCATCTTAAGTAACAATAATGATGGTGATAATGATAATAATACTAGCTAGAATTTACATGATATTTTGTGGTTTGCAAAGCAGTTTACAAATATCTCCTGTTATCCTCACAACCAGCCTCAGAGTTAGGTGGTACAGTGGATAGCGACCCCGGAGGCAGGAGGATCTCAGTTTCATTCTAGCACCAGACACTTACCAGCTGTGTGATTCTGACCAAGTCATTTAACCTATTTGCCCTAATTCTCCCACTGTAAAATGGGAAAACCCTGGAGTAGAAAAAGGCCAAGTACTTCAGTATCTTTGCCAAGAATATCTCATAAAAATGGGGTCATGAAGAGTGACTTGACTAAACAACTTAACAACAAAAACACTATATGTTTACAGAAAGGAAACTGAGGCAGAAGTTATGATCTACTTAGGTTTACAAAGCTAGTGAATCTCTGAGCCCAGATTTGATCTTTGGCCTTCCTGAAGTTTATCTAAATTTTCCAGATAACAAAGCAATGAGTATAAATGAACTCACCTGTTCAAAGCTCTGGGAACATCCAAAAAAGACAAGTAATTTTCAGGTAATGAACTTTCCAGATGATCATTTTCCATATTTAATAAACCTAGATTTTGGTCAGGTTCATTAGGGCTATCAAATAATAAGCCATTGCCCAGCCTGCTGGAATGGAAAACATCATGAGCTTGCTATAAACTACCAGAAGACAAAGCATCTCTAGAAACATTTAAAATCATACAATGAAACACATTTACAAATGTATCATAAAAAATAATTTGCTATTAACAGAGAACAGATAAAATGCAGAAAATTCTTTGTTGTCTCATTATGTGGATTCATTAGTACGTGCATGTGAGTTTGTGTGTGTGTGTGTGTGTGTGCGCAATATAGATTGTACAAATTGAAAAAAATATCAAGCAAGGCCTGAAATATCTATTGCTATCATGGTGTAAAATGGTAAAAAAGAAGTAAAAAAACCAAAGAGGAACTGAGAATTAGTGTCACTAAAAAAAGAGACAGAAAATGGTGGGGAAGAGTGTGAAAAAACGATGAAATGAAAAAGATGAAAATGCCTTGTTTCAGGCAGATTTGAGGAACAAGGATATGAAGTTCTAAGGAAGATAGAAAATGCAGTTGAACACAGGAAGAAGAAAGAGAAGACTGAAAGCAAGCCAGTACAGGAGATATGGAAGAGAGAAATTTATATTTGAAAATATAGATGAGGAAACCTTATTATAGATTTTTAAGGTTGTAAAAGTGCAATAGAGGTACAGTGGACAGAGGGCTGTCCCTGGAGTCAGGAAGACTTGAGTTCAAATCCAGACTCAGACACATATTAACTGTGTGACCCTGAGCATATCACTTGATCTCTATTTGCCTCATTTTCCTCAACTGTAAAATGGGGATAATAATAGTAATTAGTTCACAGAAGGGAATACAGATAAAATGAGAGAACATCTGCAAAGTGCTGGGGACTTTAGAGGGACTGCACTGTAGTAAGCACTTTAGAAATGCTTATTCCTTTCCTTTTGCCCTTTTCCCCATAGCAACCCAGTTACGTGTATAGTGTCAGTATTATTATCTTTATTTTACCAATAAGAAAATCAGGCAGGCTGATGTTAAGTGACTTGTTCCTGATCACACAGCTAGAAGTTCATGCCAAAGTTAAGATATAAACCCTGGTCTCCTGACTTCACGTCTCCCAGTCTTTCTACTTCACCCTGCTGTACCTCCTCCTTCCTATACACACCCAATTTGTATATGCGCACACATACTGTGTAGATATATACATATGTAGCAAAACATATGTAATACTGATGTATTTATATGCATAATAACAAATATATAGATTGGTTATATTCACATTATGGATGTTATAAAATATGAGGAAGAGTAAATTGGATATAAAAATTTTACTCACACTTTTTTCTCCTTAAGAAAGACAGTAATTACAAGTACTAAGTCAATAAAATGATCATTAAATTTCCCATTGCAAGATAGCAATGTGTTTGTTGCACTCTACACTTATAAATGGATCGATGCACAACCAGAATCTGCTATTGCACATTCCACAACTAGCACTCCTTAAAGAGATTTCATCTGGGACTTGTCAAAGGCAGAAGAAGAATTGTATGGACATGGTAACTTTGCCCTCTGTGTAATAGTAATTGCTGAGAGCTTGATGTGTGTCTAACAAAAGTTTTCTTCCACAAACTATGAGCTTATTATTCCATTTACTTGAATTTAAACTGGATAAAAATGAAAAGAGCAAGAGAGGAGCTCTCCTGATAGTTAGTTCAGGAGTTCTCCTGATAGTTCTCCTCTCCTGATAGCTTTCCTGGGAAATGTAGGCTCAGCATTTGTTATTTTAGATAACTGACTGGCTATTTATGCACATTCCGAAATGAACCAATAGCATGACATGAGACATCACATCTTAGCATCCATGTAAATAATGATAACCCCCAGTGTTGTTTCTTGTAATCATTTCATTTGGCAGGTAGCTGTCCTCTATATCTGTGAATGGGACCACTTTCACTACAGGTGGACACCGTTATACGACCAGCAGACAGGCAAAGTGTGCATGTCAAAAAAAATAAACATTTTATGTTACAAGTTAAAACAACAACCTGTGTTTCTAAGAATGACATTAGGAAGTTGGCTTGAAAAATCAGGCCATAAAATGGCACAAGCCTATTTAATTATATTAGCCTATTCAAAGCAAAGTGTTCAAGGAAAATGTCAATCTTCCTAGAATTCTTAAAATGTGCAATGATGTAGCATCCTCCATGGGAATGCACCCCCTCGGCAAGTGACATTGTTCAGGATTACAATCTAAGCCAAGAAAGTGAATGGCTACTGATAACTGTATCTTACATTACGCTCCAGAATACTCTGTTGGTGATGCCACTGTTCTGCCTCAGAACTGACTGCTTTCTGGGCAGCTTTCAAAGACATACAGGAGCTAGCTTTGATTGATTACCTTAGCTATTGAGTACTCCTTACAAAAGAACAATTTTCACTCAGCTGGATAAAAGTCTAACAAGTAGGGAAAAAAGAAAGGGCTGTAGAGGCAGTTTAAGAATTTTATCTATGAAACTAGAAGGAGATATTCAGACTGGGAAGTTTTTTTCTTTTTGAGGTTTAGCATAAAATTACTTTATAGTGACCCTCATTCAATTAGTATAGGGTTTTTTTTAAAGCTATGAAATGTGGCATCCATCATAGCTAGATATTTAGGGATAAAAATAAAATGGTATCACAAAGGATTGTACTATATATGATTTGCTTTTTAAAAGACCTTGTATTGAATTAATTCTGTCAATATCTATGGTTTAGAGTTTTGAATCAGTTTATATATCCAGATGAATCTTATCTTTGTTGGCTATAACATACAATATCAGAGCATGGTAAAAAGTGCTACAAGTGAAATTTCTGAAAAAAAGACAATATTGCTATTTCTTGAAATATTTATCTAATGAATTGCAGAAGAAAGTAACTAGAACTAAAATACTGTGCAGATAATTGATGTTACATGAACAGGTGAACCAAGGTAATGATACGCTAAAAAAGATTTTGTAGTAATGACCCTAATAGTGAAAGAAAAGAAGAAAACCCTCCATTTGGATTATTTGGAGAAGTGCTGTGACCTACCCATAGCCTACATCCTACTGCTTTAGCCAACGCTAGAGAAGTCAATTCCAGGACACTTTTATAATCATTTATATTATAGTCTGGAATTGATTAGGGAGCAAAATGAGTAAGAACATCACATCATCAAAGATCAGCAAATTTAAAAAGATTCATTTTCAAATAGCTCTAACTTTAAGTGGTCAGCAGGATATGGCCCCTCATTCTACTTCACAGCAGAGCTGGGAAAGAGAAGGGCAACTTCTCAAGTTAAAAGACAACTTACCTCATGGTAGAATAGGTTTCAAGAGGTAATGCCAGTGTTTGTGAGCAGAGGACACTGAGAAGCATCAGTGATACCAGGAGCTGAGAGTTATTTCTGGCTTCCATCTTTGTGTATCTGAAATAAATGAGAAAGAAATATTTAGATCACCTTCATGGACTACAGATGTCATCTACAAAACAGTGCAGAACAGCACATAGAAGTATATGTGCCAAGTTTAAAGCAAGGGACTGTCATTCCATCAAAAGAGATAAAACTACACCATGGTTACAGATGCAAGCTACAGAACTTCTGCCATTTCCTTTTATCTCTTTGAATATAAATTATCCTCCAGATATATGTAATGCACTACATAAGGTTTTCAAACTGTTATATACTATGTGCTGGTTTTTCCAAAGAAGCACATATGAATCTGAGGGTCACTAACCCCTTTTTTAACAGAGGCATAAGTAAGTAGTTAACTTGAAATCTTTTTCTAACTAAAGGGATGACTTTCAAAAAGGGGACCAATGAACAATTGAGCTCTCATTGAGTTTTGTCTTAATTATCTAGTAAAGATGAGAAAGTCGTGTAGAGGCATGTCAAATGTTGAAACATAAATTGCTCAGAACTCTCTTTGCCTGCTCCTGTAGTCAGACACCTTAAGTACTATTAATAGTGAAAAAAGAGAGAGAGATAATGCCAAACACTCATTGAAAAGTATATTGAATTCTTTGTATATATAGTATATAAGTATTTATTCCTTTAAAGCATGTATAGAGGAAGTAGGAGGTGTTTATAGCCATTCTCTTAACATTGCCTTGCAAGTTTCGAAAAAGAAACAGGGTTTTAAGTTCTCCTATTAGATTAACAAAATGAAATGCTTAAAACTGCAAAAAAGCCAAGACAATTACTACCATAATGAAGCAATTGAATATATAATAAAAACTTCAGTGCTTGAACAAGACTCCAGTTGAAATCTTGTCACAACCACTGTTTAAAGAGTGTTCACCTGTAAGACAGAAAGAAGTCAGTTTTGGAACAAGAGAAATCATGCAATAATAACTAAAACTGAATGAAGAAAAAGGCAGGATAAAATATTTACAAATTAAGAGGGTGAATAAAAGCAAAACATGTAAGATAAGCTTTTCCACTTCAGAGTATTACCTGAGAAACTTGGCTTCTTAAGGATGTAAAGAAAAAGAAGCACACAGAAAACTTCTTGTTAGAGAGAGAACATTCTATATAACCTGTAATAAGTTCCAGAGGAAAGGTAAAGATAAGTACAGTTTCTACTCACCCTGACATGTAATGTCCTCTTTGTGATAAGGTGTATTCCTCTCTCAAAGATGCTGGTGAATGTTCAGAATCTTCCTGTGCAGTGAATTCCTGTGAAGCCACAAAGGACTTCACCTGTTCACTGAAGTAGATCTTAAGCTTGGCTACAGGGACTGCTGTTCTTCCTAACTCCTGAGCTGACTCTTCGTCTCTTCACTATACTCTGACTAGCATTTCAAATGCCCTCCTTTTTATAGGGCTTACACATGGGGCCAAGCAATCACGTAGCTATCTGGGATAGACGTCACAATTGTTACTCCCCCGGAGATGAATGAATGATTTGTGAGGTAGAAGATCCTATGTAATCCATGAAGAACACGCAATGTTCTTATTATGAATGATTTATATTAACTTATGATGAGTAAGTTCAAGATGTAGGGGACAGGGAAAAATCTCAACTTATTTAAATAGCCACTAGGCCCATTCATAGTAGGAAATTGTTTTTTTTTCCTTTAAATGAATGTGAATATAATAAGATAATGATTGTTTAAGTGGGTTTTCCTGGTCATGAAGCAATGTTTTACAAGAGAGGTTTTTCCTGAAAAAATTTCAAAGGAATTAGAAATAAGATCATCCTGTGAATCAAAGTAATGGAATCATTTGGGAACTGTGTGTGTCCTACGTCTGTGTAATCTCATGTGCAAAGACAGGTATCACATTTATGAAATGCTAATCACATTTTATTGCTTATTCTAATTCTAACAGAAAAGCAACGTTGTTCATACTTCAATAATTTGTATTCCATTCCTGTTTTTACAATTTCTCTCTCTTGCTTAGTGAGATTTATGAGCTATGGTAAGACTTTCAGCAGAGCTTCAGGATCATTTGGACATTCAAGGGTTACTGATTATTTCACACAGAGTACTGTTTTAGGACATTGTCTCAGAACCTTTATTTCTTTAAAATTAGTTATTTTCACATTTACTCAGGTCTCACATATGTTATAGGGATTTTCATTTTATTTGTTAAGTTTTCATTTCTTATTGGAGTCCAACCTTATTGATATTTTCTGAATAATATAACTCTTGTTATAATATTACATATATTATTCTAGGTACAACTTCAATAGAGGGAAAAAAAGAAACTCATAAAATGTCACTCTAGTAGAAAGGTTCTCTTTGCCAATGGGCTATAACATGGATCCCTAGGAAAGATGTGGAATTTGGAGTCAGAGTCCTCAGGTCTGAATCCTTCCTCTTCCACTTAGTTGTGAATTCCTAGAGGCCAATCATTTAACTTTTCTGTGGACTAAATGATCACGAAGCTCCCTTCTATCCCTAGAATGATCACTTCTTTGCCTATTCTTTTTTCAAAGGAATATTCCCCAGATGTCCTGCATCAGAACAACTACCATAGTAAAGGATGAAGATTGATTTACCCTCAAAACAACTCAAAATCAATTACTGTGGCTTAGAAAGTTAAGAAGAAAAAAAATGGAAGGGGTATTTTATAATAATTTTATTTCTTTTATGAAATATGCACATTATGAAAGCAGTGTGTAAGGGAGTTCAGTTAAACAACTCTATGGACATCTAAGTAAAATATGATCAATCAACTCCTACTTTTGCTTTCCTGTGAGTGTTCTTTGTGTGCTTGTTTGAAGGTACCTAATTGGAGAATGACTAAATCTCCCTTCTTCTTCTTGTTTTAAGATTTTAGTATATCTGTTTGATTCATTCTGAGATAGCCTGGAGTAGCAAAGGAATATTCTGCTATTCCTAATCACATCTTCTAATCCATTTACATGAAAAATTAAATGAATTAAATTTCCTAATGTCTGGAAATTTGTTTCCCAGCTGACAGCTCTGACTTAAACCAGAGTTCCTGTGGTGGCTTAATTCCAGGAAATATTTTTTTTTACCTTATTATTATAAACTGGAGATCAAAATAATTCTCATTTGGAGGGGAGGAGGTGGCATTATTTGTTCATCCCCCAGTATCCAGTGAAGCAGTTTTATTTATGGTGATCAGTATTATACCACATTTGATTGATTGAGGCAGATAGGTGGGGCAGTGGATAAAGTCCTGTACTTGAAGTCAAGAAAACCTCAGTTCCAAACTAACCTCAGACACTAGTTATTTGACCACAGGCAAGTCACTTAAACTGTCTACCTCTTTTTCCTCATCTGCAAAATGGGGTAACACTAACACTTGCCTCCAAAGGTTTTTGAGAGGATTTTATGAGATAATGTTTACAAAGTGGTTCACAAATCTTGAAGCACTAAATAAATATCTTCATTTTTATTGTTTTTGTCATAGTTACAGAGTTTTCAATGATAAGTAAATGATGGGAAGGACCAAGAACAAAAATAAACAAAATTTTGCTGTTAAAAAAATCAAGGAAAAGGGAGGATATTTAATTTTCTCAAAGTGAAAATCTTCCAGTTAAAAAAAGGTCTTATTCCACTAGCTCCTTTAAAAAAAAAATTGTGGAACTGTTAGAAATATAATCAGAGATTCATGAACCCAATTTTAAAACTAAATCAGAGATCCACAATGTTGAAATAAAGTTAAAGGATATTATAATTTCCTAAAAACTGAATCTACAAAAGTTCAACCTCTAATTCTAAATGGTATCAGAGCACCATCTACAGGTTGAGACTCTTATTTCATATATTAGTGGAAAAATATTGATCAATATTTCTGAACTTTTCTTGAATATTTGAGGGATGCTATTTGTTTTATCTTCAAAGAAAAAAAACCCTATAACTAAAGATGTGGGGAGAATGATTTAATCTTAATATCTTATTATTTGTAAAAATAAATGAAGAAAATGCAATTTTTTTTTTTTACTTTACTGTGCATAACTGTGTCTTTACTGTTTTAGATCATATCTGCTCGGATCCCCCCACCTTCAGAATTTGCAAGTCTAATGTCAATGTCTATGATTTGCACATCTTTTTATATCTCATTTTCTAGCTAAAGATCCATTGATGTGTCAGTGCTTATAATGTGTAAACCTATCATCAAATTTTAGAGCTCAATTCATTCTTTTTTTTTTTTTGCTTTTTGGAGGGCAGTTGGGGTTAAGTGACTTGCCCAAGGTCACACGGCTAGTTTTTTGTGTTAAGTGTCTGAGGCAGAT
>JAQQSW010018840.1:0-11166 GCA_028646575.1 Pseudocheirus occidentalis | reverse complement strand
CGACTTTTTAAGGCATTCTTTTCCTCACTGGCTTTCTGGGCCTCTTTTGCCATTTGATTTAATCTATTTTTTAAAGTGTTGTTTTCTTCAGTCAGGTTGTTGACTCTCTTTTCATAATTTTCTCGCATCATTCTCATTTCTCTTCCCAATTTTTCCTACACTTCTCTTATTTGTTTTTCAAAGTCCTTTTTCAGATTATATACAGCTTCTAGGAATTTTTCAAGTGTCTTGGAAGCATTTAGTGTGGGAGTTCTGACTGTGTTGTCTTCCTCCTGTTCCATGCTTTGATTCTTTTTGTCCACAAAAAAGGATTCTTTAGTTTTATTGCTGTTCTTATTTTGCTTCCTTTTCCTCACATTGGCCAGTCAATTAATTGGTTGTGGTTTTTGTTTGTTTGTTTGAGATTTTAGCTTTGTGAAACTCTGCTTCCAGGGTGGAAAGCTCTGTTCCAAATTGCTGGGGTTTTCCCAGCTGTTGGAGGTATTAGGGGAGTGTTGCAGCCTCCCCTAGCTTTGGCTTGCTGAAAGCCCTCCCCAGGACCACCATCCAGGACCATGATCTGGATTCAGGCCGCTCAACACAAGAGCACTTGGCCCTGATCAATCGACTCAGCCCCCTGTGGGATCCACAGGCCAGGGGCTCTGAAGCAGCCCAGTGGGGGCATCTGAAGGTTACAGCAGTTTCTGCCCTTCCCCCACTGCTTCCTTGCCCTGGGGGTAAATTGGCAGAACCGTTTTTTCCTCCCCCAAATTTAGCTTGAAAGCTTCACTCACTTTCACTGACCTTTAATCCTAGCTTATGCAGATTGCTCTAGGTGCTTTAGATCTTAGCTGAAGTAGACTCATGCTGTGGCTTGGGAGGCTCGGCTCCTTCTAGCTACCCTGGGGCCTGGCTGCGGTTTCAGTTTCAAGATGGACCGGCCTTGGCTCACATCCTGCTGCAATGATCCCCTGCTGCCGAGCTGCCTTCCACGAGAGATGTGTTTTCTGTATTTTTTGAGTTTGAGAGTCCTAGAATTTGTTCAGCATCATATCTTAATGGGTGTTTAGGGTGGCTGTGTGGGAGCTGTGGGACGCTGCTGCTTCTACCAAAGATGAACTTCTGGAAAAAAAAAAAACGAGATCTGCTTTCATAAAAAAATAAAATGAACTGTTGCTTAATTTGATTTAAAAACAAAGGAAGAAAATACAATTACTAATATAGAAACTGAAAAGGATAAACGTGCTACCAATGAAGATAAAATTGAAGAAATTTTTGAGAGGGAATATTGTTTTCCATTTATATGCAAGTAAAATGATAATATAAATGAAGTGGACAAGTGTTAACTAAAATATGAACTAACCAGATTAACTGAAGAGGAAATAGAATATTTAAGTAACAACGCAAAATAAATTGAACAAGCCATTTACGAGCTCCCTAAGAAAAAATATCCCCAGAACAAGGTGAATTTATAAATGAATTATACCAAACATTTAAAGGATAATTAACCCAATACTATATGAAGTATTTGAAAAAACTGGCAAAGGAATCCTAGCCAATTTGCTGATCTGCAAGCAAGGGAATGGATAAAGAAAACTATGAGCTAATTTCTCTAGTCAATATGAATACACAAAATTTAAGTACATTACTAGCAAGAAGATTATAGCAGTATATCATAAAGTTCAAATACTATGACCAGATGAGATTTATATCGGGAATATAAGATTGGTTCATTTTTAGCTATAAGCATAATTGGCAATATTAATAACCAAAACAACTAAAATTATATATCAATAGAAGCAGAAAAAAGCCTTTGACAAAATAAAATATCCATTACTAGTTAAAAAAAATAAACAAGAGAATGCATAGGAATCAATGAAACCTTTCTTGAAATGACAAGAGGTATCAATCTAAATTCAAGAACAAATATTATGTATAACGCAAATAACTTTGAAGCCTCCCCAATTGGATCAGGGGTAAAGCAAAGATGTCTGTTATCACCACTATTATTCAGTATTGCACTAGAAACATTAACTATTGCAATAAGGAAAGAAAAAAATAAATTCAAGTATTAGAGTAGATGATGAGCAAATAAAACTATCACTGTCTATGATATGATGCTATACTTAGGAACCCTAGATAATCTACTAAAAATCTAGATGAAATTATTACTACCTTTAGAAAATTTGCAGGATATAAAATAAACCCACACGAATCATCAGCATTTCTACATACTCTCAAGAAAACCCAGTAGGAAGAGAGAGAAATTCCATTTAAATTAACTGAAGACAATATAAATAATTTGGAATTTATCTTCCAAGATAAACACAGAGACAATTTGAATACAATTACAAAACACTTTTCACACACATAAAGACAGGTCAAAATAATTGGAAAAAATATATTTGCTCATGGATAGTCTGAAACAATAAAAAAATGAGAATTCTATCTGTTAATTTCCTTGTTTAGTGCCATATCAATCAAACTAACAAATGAATTATTTTGTAGAGGTAGAAAAATTTTAATAAAAATCTTCTGTAGACAAATTTCCAAAATATCAAGAGAATCAGTGAAAAGAATGTGATGAAAGGCAGCCTAGCAGTACCAGATTTCAAACTGTATTCCAAAGTGGTAATTCTCAAAACAATCTTGTGTCAAGAAATGGAGTGGTGGATCCATGGAACAGATTAGGCACTCAATACACAATAATATATGACCACAGCAATCTAGTCTTTGATAAACCCAAAGATCCAAGCTTTAAGAATTTAGCATTTGACAAAAGTTGCTAGGAAAACTGTGAATACGCTTTAACCTAGCTATACCCCTACTATGTCTGTTTCCCAAAGAGATAAAATAAATAAATAAATAAAGTGGATCAGTTTGCATAAACAATTTTATATCAGCTTTTTTTTGTGGTAGAAAAGAATTGGAGATTAAGTGGATGCCCATCAATTGGGGAGTGACTGAACAAGTTTTCCTATACAACTGTAATGGCATACTATTTGGCTACAAGAAATAATGAACAGAATGACTTCAGAAAAATCTGGGAAGAAGAAGATGAAAAGAGAAGAATCAGGATAACATTATACATAATAACAGCAATATTTTATGGATGATCATCTCTGAAAGACTTAGCTAATTTGGCCAAGAGAATGAGCCAAGAAAATTCCTAAGGACCTGATAAAAATGCGATCTGTCTCCAGAGAGAGAACTGATGAACTTTGAATGCAAAATTAAAGTATACCTTCTTTTTAAACTTCCTTTTCTTGTCTCTGTTTTCTTTTGCAACAATGCTAATAAGATTTTTTTTTTTGGAACTTCACATGATTAATTGAAATCAAATTGTGTGCCTTTGCAAGGAGTAAAGAGGGAAAGAGGGGATAGAAAACACCCAGAATATTAAAAAATGAATGTTAAGGGTTTTTTTTACATATACTGGGAAATATTTAATGAATAAATGAAAATATACTTTTAAAAGAGAAAAGGGACTTTGCTCACAAACTGTATGTTTGAACCTAGGTATCCGTGGCTTAAAAGGCTAGTTCTCTATATTGTATACTTCATTATTTTTTATTTCACAATTCTCCTGTTTATCTCTCTATCTATCTGTATGTTTGTATCTGTGTGTATGTGTGTGTATTTGTGTACGTGTCTCTTTCTGCTCTCTCCCTCTCCCTGTTCATTTGGGGGGGTGAGGCGTGGGCATTGTATACTTTAGATTTTAGATCCAGCAGGACACAGTTTGAATTCCAGCTTTTCTACTTGGTACCTCCACAATTTTATGGAAATTATTTTATATCCCTTAGTCTCAGTTTTTTTATCTGTAAAAAGAAGGCCTTGGGCCAGATGGTCTCTAAGGTCCCTCTCAAAGACAAACACTATGATCCTATAACTTCAAGAACATCCATTTCTCTATTACTGCCTAGACTCTCTACTACACTGTCTTCATTGCCCTCAAGCTAAACTAATTATATTGTTCATTCCCTTCTCCCCTTCCAGAATTCATATCCAACTTCAGCTTCTAAGAATTCTTTCATTCTGCCCAGTAAACCCTAAACTTCCCTCTGGCCATCCAATGAGCCAAACTTTACCCTCTCTCGTAGTTTTCTTTAAGACTTGCCTGTTCCCTGAGGCCTCTCTGGATCTATATCAGATCCCAAATACTGCTCTGTGAACTAAATTGCTTTCTGTCTAGCAGAAGTGTGGACAATTATGTAAATGCATAGTATGCCTTCCTCCAGGAGATTCCTTGGAATTATCCTTTAATTTGTGCCATTCTTCATTTATCCCCCTTTTTCACAATGTGAAAGAAAATATCCAAATAGCTATTTTGGAGGTAAGAGTTAGTCATCCAAAAGGCTGTGGAGAAAGAAGAGAACAAAAGATACATTCCTTTCTCATCCCCAGTAAATCATAGCCCTCCATGTTCCTCTTCTTTCACACAAATTACATCTATTCTTCAAAGTCCAATCAAGTTCTTCTTTTTTTTCTTTCACGTATCCCTCATACTTTAAGGTTATTACAATGCAACCTAGAAATTAAATACTTTCTATTTATTTTCCACTTTTGACTCTCATCTTCCTAAAAGGTGTACTCTTTGATTAAAGCAGCCACGTCTTTTCTTGCATCTTCCTACCCATACCCTTTCTGCTACAACATCCCAGAACCAAAGTCATTAGGCTTTCAGGGAGTGCAACCCCCATGATATTCTCTGAAAAATGGTTTGGCCTTTTCTGTAGTGACATCATCTACACCTGGGATACCAAATTTGTAGTCACACTGCCACATCTTCCCCCAAGACCGTGTATTTACTAAGCACAAAGCTGATGAATATGATGAATATATTGTTCTTAGAGTAACCTGGCACTCTTACCTCTCTGAATAAATGGCTCATACATTGTCTATTTGGTGGCTGCAGCTTTAGAGGCTAGATTGCATCCTAGAAAGATAGAAAAAAAGCCTAGTCAATCTAACTCAATCTAAAATTGATCTAAAATCTAAAACCAAATCAGTCTAAAAATAATTGTTGAAAAATAATTTTTATCAATTTTATCTGAACATCTCTAAAACAGGAGAAGCTTATATTTCTCGTATTCTGATCTGCATACATTCTAACCTAATGATGAGCAAATAGATGACCATAGTCACAGATTGTATAATTCAATATCATTTAGTCCAATCTCCCTCTGAATAAATGAAATCTTCATACTAGTTAAACCCAACTCAATTAGTGTACATTGAGCACACAGAAGGTAATCAGTAAATATTTGAATTATGTTGAATTTAAGAAGTGTGCCTTTCCATTTCTCAAGAAAACCAACCACATGATATATTCTGAAACATATATTCTTAGCACTGAAAAGCATAGTTTTGACTCTTTCCCATCATTCTCTCCCCACACCCTCAGATCCACTATACCCAAACACTTCCCCTAGATCACTACGTTGCCCTTTGATGAGGAAGAATGAATGGTCCAGATGCAATAATGTGGTAGAGTAGAAAGAATGCTAAACACAGTAGGAGTCAGGTGATATCTGGGTTCCAGTTCTCTCTCCACCATTACTAATAGTGTGATTATAAAAAAATCATCATGCTGAGACTTCATTTCCTCATGTCAAATGATAATAACTTTAAATTTATATTACAGGGCTCTTCTGTAGTTCAAATGAGACAATGTATGTAAAATGCTTCACACTAAAAGTGCTACTTAAATGTCAGCTATTACTATCGTATTATTTTATGAGAGAGAGAGAGAGAGAGAGAGAGAGAAAGAGAGAGGGCACATTGATGGTTCAGGGAGTGTGTCAGGGTGAGAGTTATTAACATTCCCTTTTCATAGAGCTGTATATAACATTGGGGACAGCTAGGTGGCACAGTAGCTAGAATGCTGGGACTTGGAGTGAGTAAAACTTGAGTTAAAATCTGGCCTTAGGCACTTACTAGTTGTATGACCCTAGGCTAGTCACTTAACCTTGTTTGCCTCATTTCCTCATCTGTAAAATGAGTTGTGGAAGGAAATGTCAAACCACCAAAAGGGGTCATAAAATGTTAGATATGACTGAAACAACTATATACCATAAAATGGTTTAGAATGGTGGGTCTCTATATTTAATTGTCTCCTTTTCTCTCTGACTACTGATATTTTCAGATAATTTCTCAAAAAATATAAGACAATAAATATCACGGAAGACCATGGAGTCCCTTTCTCTCCATTTGTGGGCATACTATCTAAGCATAGGACCTCATCACTTCATTATTGCAAAAGCCTTCTAAATTGTTTTTCTATCTCCAAGCTCTACCCTCTCTAAGCCATTCTCCATAATCACCAAAGTGATATTCTAAAGCACAAGGTTTGAGCATAACTTTCTCTAGTATATATATATATACACATATATATTTCTATTTGTATTTCTATTATTATTCTATATATAATATTTTATATATATATGTATATATTCTCTATTCTATAAATTCCAGTGGTTCTCTTTGAATTTTAGCTTCAAATATAAACTCTTATGTTTGACTATTATATACTTTCTCAGCCTGACTTCAATTTGTGTTTCCAACCATTAAATATATGGATATGTTTCTATATCCATATGCATGTGTATTGTTTTATACATTCATGTATACTATGTGCAATGCATGAATACACACATACACATGTGAACATGTATATACACACATAAATACATGTATGTTGATTGTGTGTGTTGTATATACATAAGTGTGTATGTATACGTTTGTGTTTATATCCACACACATATATACATATATATGTATGTATGTGCCTTCATACATATTTATATTTGATTCTGCTTCATGCATTCATCAATGCAATCAAACTGGATTTCTTCCTATTTCTAACATATAAAGACCAGTCTTCTATTTCTGTGCCTTTACCCAGGTTGTCTGGCATACCTGTAGTATAAACCCTGCCTAACCTCATTCTCTTGGAATCTTGAATTTCTTCCTGAGCAAAGGTCAAACACCACCTCTTATGTGAGGTATTTTCTGTTCTTTTCACCTGCTGATACTTAGCCCACAAATAAAAAAAAATGCACAAAATTACTTTGTATTTAAACAGCATAGCTTTGTATATGTGTATTCCATGTGTGCTTATGTGCTATCTCCCCTGATAAGCTCAATGAGTAGAGGGGCATTTTTACCTTTGTATATTGATATTTGGTAAAATACATGGTATAGAGTAGACATTTAATAAATACTTGTTGACTGACTGATTGACTGATGTCAACTCACAAAGCTAGTGCCCTAACCCAAATCATCCCACAAGAGGCAAAAAAGTTCATTTGATAGAGTGCTAGACTTGGAGTTAGGAAGACCTGTGTTTGATTCCTACCTTTGATGGTTGTTAGCTTTGTAGCTCTGGGCAAGAAACCTATCGTCACTGAGTCTTCATCTCCTTGCCTATAAAATGGAGATTTGAACAACACCAACACCAATCTCAAATAGCATCTTGTGAAGATCCAGTGTGACAATTTATATGAAATGCTTTATGAATTTTAAAATGGCACATACAATTAAGCTACTATGACCCTTTGTCTCATATCATTACATCCCTGGCACCTGAAAAACAATACATCATGAGAGCTCTTTGAGGCCTGTGTTCTCGTTTCCTTTGGAAAAAAAAATGTCAGTTCACATTCAGGCAACAGAATTCTGGCTCCTCAAGATCCAAAGACTGAATAGAAAGCTGGGAGGGATTTAAACAAGCAGATCTTGTTTAGAAGTCAGCAGGGTAGGGGGAAGAATCATGCATTAAAAGGCTCATGAGAGCCAAGCTGGAGTGGTCAAACTGTGCAGTCCTGGGATCAATTAATCAGGCGAGTACTCTAAGGGAAGCATCAGGAGAAGCTGACTGTGCCACTTGGCTCCCTTAATGCACAGCTCAGACCCATTTACTTGTTTGATTTTGCTCCTTTTCGGTAAATAATTTACATAGTTTTGCATTAGCTCAATTTGCAAAAATTGAGCAAACAGTGCAATTTTCTGTAATTATGCCGGTGCAAGACAGAAGTAAAGTCTGACTGAGAGAGCCTTTATCTGAACTGAAAAGACATTGGGTGGAAATGGAGCATGAGAAGAAAATGAAGAGCTACTCAAATTGGCTCTGGCCAAAGCAAGAGAGAATAGAACACTGTTTAAAGAACACTCTGACTTCATGCTCAGAGCCTCCTTACCCTTCTACTCTAAAGCTTGTCAGGTGTATATACAAACATGCAGGAAGAGACATGTAGCAACTATAATCTCTTGGCACTTCCCTGTATGGAAACAGTGCTTTAATGTTTGTTAGTGTGATTCTTCTTCCCACTCTCATACCCACATAAAAACAATAGATACTCTAAGAATTTCATTATTCTTTGTCCTGTACCTTTCTCTTTTTCACAACATCTCTCTATTCATCCAATGTCAATAAATACAGAATCAGGAAAACATGGCTAATGAAGATTTGGCTTACATCTTCTGGGGTAGAGGCAGGGAGCACATTGCCTGGCTGGCCTTGCCAACATAAGTGAGATTAGATTAGATGCATTGGGGGAAAAATACTATTATATATCCTGGGCAGTGATGTAGCAGCACCTCTATTTCAAGGTCTTTGGCATTCTCTGAGTAGTGGAAAGATAGAATAGTTAGACCATTAAACTGATTTGATCTGAGCCTAAGTGGAGAGAGATAGCTTTTGTCTATGATGCAAAAGCTGCAAAGGAAGTTTGTTTTCTATGCAGTTCACTTGATCCATGCAGCAGCCAATTTGGAGGCCTCCTCCCCATAGAGATCTTTCTTATAAGGACAATCTAGTTTGGCTTTATTATTATTATTATTAGGCAATTATCATTAATTGCCTAATTAGAGGCAATGTTGCTGAGGAAAAGAGCTCTGAATTTGGATTCCAAAAATGTGAATTCAAATATGGCATCTCATCTACTACCTGAGTGATCTTGGCAAAGTCACTTATCTTCCCTCAGTCTTGATTCCCTCTTTTCTAAAGTGAGGGACTTGGACTAAATGGCTTATAATGTTCCTTCTAAATGTACATTAAAAAATTCTGACTCAACTGCTATATAATCTGTGGATGTATTCAAGCAAAGGCCAGATGAACACTTATATTTTCTAGAGTGAATGTCTTGACCAACTATGGATCAGTCTAGATGGCCACTGGGGCCTCTTCCAATTTGGAGATTTTATGGTTCATTCATTTGGTGTCAGCTACATACCCACAAGCAAAGGAAAGATTCTCATCCATGTGTGAAATATACAGATGTGATGGAAGATTTATGAGGGGAAAAATGGAGAAGAAAATGCATTTCTTTCAAAGATTACTAGTCAATAAATGCCAGTTTTCTCTGGGACTTCTTTAACAGATGGCATGAAACCAAGACTATTACTCCTTTCCTTATCACATATAAATATTTAAGTCCAAAGTGCTAGACAAACTTCTTTCTTCTTACTATGGTACCAAAGGACTCATAGAAATTTTGGTTATTCTAGTCCTATATTCATGGTGGAATGGACTATATGAAAGTACCCCTAGTACCAACATTTAAGAAAACTAAAAGTATTGGACGAATAATAATGCTCAAAAAATTCATAATTTGCTTCTATTACCTCTGATTTTCACCACTCTTATTATACTATTGGCTTCAATTATGCATTGCAAAATACAAGCTTGCTTTTTTTTCCATTTAGAGTTTTTTTTCTTCCCTTAATATATATTACACGTATAGCAAAAGAGAAAAGGAGGAATGAGGGGAGGATATTAAATGGCAGAGGAAATTATTTAAAAGTAAAAAAATGTATATAAGCTAAATTTATTTTGCCATCTTGATCAAATACAATTATTAAAAATACTATTGGGGGTGGAGGCAAGATGGTGGCATAGAAGCAGCAAAGCCCCGCAGCTCCCACACAACCACCCTAAAACACATAAAATGGGACTCTAAACAAATTTTGGAGCTCCAAAACTCTCCAAAACAGAGAAAAAACATCTCTTGCTACAGGCAGCTCAGCAAGTGGGGCTCATAGCTGCAGTCTGGGAGCTGCGACATGCCCATGCAGAAACCCCAGCCGGCCAGGCCCCAGGACATTGGGTGGAGCTGAGTCTATAGGAGAGCAGATCAGCTGCACTGGAAGCACAGTTATCACATTTATCAGGCCAGAAGAAAAAAAAGGCTAAAAGAAAGGTCAATGGATTTTGCTAAATCTGGAGAAGAAGAGCAGTCTGGCCAAAATGCTCCCAGGGCAAGGAAGAAGCAGGAGGCAGCTGCGGCAGCAGGAATGGCTGAAAGCAGCAGCGGCCTCCACTGGGCTGCTTCAGAGCCCCAGCCTGCAGAGAGCAGGGGTTCTGAGACAACTGATCAGGGCCAAGGGCTCTTGAGTTGAGCGGCCTAGATCTGGATCATGGTCTTGAGTGGTGGTTCTTGGGGTGCACTTTCAGTGAGCCAAAGCTGGGGGGGAGGGCTGCAGTACCCCACTAATAGTTCTGGCAGCTGTGAAGGCCCCAGAGATTTGGGACAGAGCTTTCTCCCCCCAGGAAGCAGAGTTCCATATAGCTAAAAAACCAAGCAATTAATAGACTGGCCAACATGAGAAAAAGGAAGCAAGATAGGAACAGCAGTAAAATTCTAGAATCCTTTTTTGTGGACCAAAAGGATTAAAGCAAAGAGCAAAAGGAAGACAACACAGTCAGAACTCCAACATCAAATGCTTCCAAGACACTGAAAGAATGCCTACTAGCTATGGATCGACTTTGAAAGGACTTTGAAAACCAAATAAGAAAAGTGGAGGAAAAATTGGAAAGAGAAATGAGAATGATGCGAGAAAGTCATGAAAAGAGAGTCAACAACCTGACTGAAGAAAACAGTACATTAAACAGCAAATTAACTCACATGGCAAAGAAGGCTCAGAAAGCCAATTAGGAGAAGAATGCCTTAAAAAGTCGAATTTGCCAGATGGAGAAAGAGTCTCAAAAGCATTCTGAAGAGAATAATTCCTTCAGAATTAGAGTGGAGCAAGTGGAAGCTAATGACTTTATGAGAAACCAAGATACTATTAAACAGTTACAAAAAAAAACGAAAAAAAAGAGAGAAATGTGAAATATCTCCTTGAAAAAAACCACTGACCTGGAAAATGGATCCAGGAGAGACAATTTGAAAATAATTGGTCTAC
>JAQQSW010018839.1:0-7500 GCA_028646575.1 Pseudocheirus occidentalis | reverse complement strand
CTGATGAGGTAGATGAGATGAAACCAGCAATGTGATAAATCAAACAATACAGGATTGTTAAGAGAATAACAAGTAGCTGTGCTTGCTGATAAACGTGCAGTCCTTGATGTGGAGGAAGGCTTTGTTGAGGCAGTGACCTGGCCTCTGTCTCCCTGCCTGACCAGGCATTTTCACTGGCTCTCTCCCACGCCTAGAACTCTCTCTCTCCTCATCTCCACCTCCCACTTTCCATCTTTTAGCTTCCTTGCCTTCTTTCAATCCCATCTTCTATAAGAAGTCTTTCCTAGATCTCTTTCATCTCTGTGCCTTTCCTCTTCCCTCTGAGATCATTTCCAATTTATTCTGTATTCTTTGCACCTTATCTTCCCCATTAAGTTATCAGTTCCTCGAGAGAAGGGACTGTTTTCTGCCTTGGATCCAATTTGTATCCCTGGTGCTGAGTCAGTACCTGGCACATATCAGGTAATTTAGTAAAAGTTTGTGAGGTTAGTTTGACACATCCCTTCAGTTCTAGATTTCTTAGCTGCAGTAGGGGTGAAACTAATTAAATGTCTACACTAAAGTGGCAATAATATGCTGAGCCTTCAAGAAAGAAAAGCCACCAGGTTGCCAATGGAGGGGGGAAAACCAACCTAGGTAGGAAAAACAAAGTAGATTAAACTTTCTTTCTGTGTCACTGGAATTAGGCCCATGAGGGATACCTAGTGAGAGAGGAAGACCCTCTTGTCTCCAAAAACTAAAAAAAAAAAAAAAAAAATTTTTTTTAAAAGAGAAAAACCTTAATCACAAAGCAGTATGGACAATGAGTACACAGGAGTTCTGTGGTATATTAGTAAACAAAGGCTTTAAAAAGCAGAGATTGGATCTGGAGAGGGAGAGGATGGGGAAAATGGACTGAGGAAAAGTACACATATGGGAAAGCATAAAGTATGTTTTAGACACAGTGAGCACATTAGTTTGGGTATACCATAGGATTTATATGGAAAAATTGTGGGAGATGGGACTGGAAAGGTACAAAAGGACCTGGTTCTGGTGATACTGAATGTTAAGCTAAAGCAGTGGTTCTCAACCTTCCTAATGCAGTGACCCTTTAATACTCAGATGTGGGCATATCTGCATGTGGGCAGAACCACCTGGAAATATGTGTTTTCCCATGATCTTAGGTGACCCCTGTGAAAGGGTCGTTTGACCCCCAAAGGGGTCGCAACCCACAGGTTGAGAACCACTGGGCTAAGGAATATGGATTTTATCCTATAAATAGTAGGGAGCCATTAAGATTTCTAACCAAGGAAGTGGGACAAAGAAAGCAATATTTTATTAAAATTAATCTGGCACTGGTATGCTGGATAGACTAGAAAAGTCTAAAATTAGATGTAGAGAGACTCCCCTCATTCCCTCTAGAATTATTCCCATACTTCTTTTTTCCTTTCTCTCCACCCTCACACCTGCTGTAATGGTAATGGTAATTTGGAGATCTTCCCTGCCCCTTAAAAGACCTAAGGGAATTTGAAGATCTTTCTTGCCCTTTAATAGGTTGAATGAAATCACATGTAGCCTGTGGTAGGAAGAGTTTCCTGAACAGGTGGAGCAGAGCTGATGAGAGGAAGCTGAAAGTCAAAGTAGTTAGGTCAGAGGGAGAAAGAGGATGCAGGCAAGCAGACAGGTAGGCTTGTGAGTGTTTGTGTGTGGGAAGGTCAGAGCAGGGGGAAAGGTTTTGGGATGGTGTTGCTTCCTGCAAGTTATTGACTTCTTTGCTGCTATGATGGATTGGGTTTTCTGGCGTTGGGATTTGGCTTTCTGTCTGAATAAATATTCTGTTTCTGTCTTCTACATGGAGACCGTTAATTTTGCAATTCAGAACTGCACCGGCATATTCACAGTTGCAGTCAGTGCTAGGAATATTGCCTTGGCAATATGCCCCTCCAAGCTAAAAGACCATTATGAGGAGATAAAGACATAAGGACCTGAATTAAGGTAGAATCAGAGGGATTTGGAAGGAAAGAATGGATATTCAATCCAATCCAATTCAATTCAATACCTTCATTTCACAGATGAGGAAATGAGTTTCTCTTAGCATATCCAGCATACATGATATCCTCAAGGTCACAGAAAGGTAGTAAATGATAGAATCAGGTAGAATCAGTCATTCCTACACCATTTACAGTAATTAACAAAATAATCTACATCCTGATACCTTTATCAGGTTTCAGACCATCTCTACTGAATCAAATAATTAATGAAAGGCATTAAATAAGGTGGGGAAATCCTTAATTAATTTGGAAAGAGTGAAATTCACTAGATGAAATATGATACTACACACAATTAGGTTTAGCTGAAAAGTTACAGTCATCCTCTGTAAGTCTTGAATATAAGAGCAAGTCATTCTGGAAACTGGCTTGAGACTGGCAGGCCAGACTAGTAGTGGAAGTATTTCCAGCAAAGACCAAAGACTATTGACAAGACTCTTCTTTCCTGGGTTTTTTAATAGTTGCACCTGCAGGAATAGCTGCCAGGATGTATCTCCAGAGGAACTGCCTCCCACATTTACAAATATTATCTCACTTGGTCCTCAAAATAACTTGGGAGATAGGAACTATTTTACAAATGAGTCCCCATTTTACAGTTGAGGGAAATAAGGCAGACAAAGGCATCTGTGACCTTTCCTGTGGTCACAGACACTATGTGTCTTACGGTCACATTTGAATTCAGGTCTTCCTAACTTCAGGCTCAGCACTCTATCTACTCTGCCACCTAGCTGCCTCTCAGGTTCCTGGCCTGTCTCCATCAGGGCCTGAGGGAAGATGGTGGTCAAGGTGCTAGTTGTGGTCTGACTTGCCTAGCACATGCTACCTCCTGTCTCTCCCTCAGGCTGGGTGGTGTGCTCTAAGAATGGCAGTTGGTAGGAATGACTAGCCCCTGCTCTTGCAGCACATCTGCTTCTCCACAGGATCACAGGGAGAGCTGAACTCAAGATGTACCAGTGCTCTGGGAGGTACTGCAATTTCCAGAGTTCTTGTGCTCATCTGCCTGGGGATGGCATTTGCTTAGCACTTATGGCAGGTGGTAATGACAAAGGTGGGCACTCTTCTCCCCAATAAATCCCCCCCTCCAAGAAGGCTGTGGGGCCTGGGCTGGAAGCAGGTCTGTGGCTTGGGAGACACTGCTATTCCCAAGGCTACTGGGCTCAGGATCCTGGTTGTCTCCATCAGGATCTGAGAGGAGATAGTGTAGTCAAGGCAGTGTGGTGTAGTAATTTGATTCTCTTAGCATATGCTGCCTCTTATTTCTTCCTCAGTGTGCCTTTGTTGCTTCAGCTAGGCTGTGAGAGGCAATTGGTACTTTTCTGCATCTTAGTCTGGCAATGAGAGGCTCCGTAACTGCACCAAGGTCACCCAACATGTGTCAGAGGCAGGACTTGAACTCAAGGTTTCCTAACTCTGTGCTGAGCTCTCTATTGACTACACAGTGCTGGCCAAGATGCAGTACATCTTAATTAAGACAGATAAATATTAGGAATATAATGAAATTGGCAAGGACCTATATAAAATAATGTAAAGTAAAAAAAAAAAAGCAGCTAAGAAAAATTACAATATTCTACAAAATGAAATTCCATTATGTAAACAAATAGTTGCCAAGCAAGTTTAATTGGCCATATTGATGTTCAGTGATATATATATAGGAACAGGGCCTCAACTTATGTTTCATTGGGCTAGGAAACTCCTAGGTATGGAATTCCTTTAGCCAATCTAGGCTAGCATTTTTCTGCAACTTATGGCCTTAGAAATTTGCCTAGAACACTGAGAGGTTGACTTGCCTAGGGTCACACAGCTAGTATGGGTTAGAGGCAAGAAATGAACCCAAATTTTCTTGGTTTTGAGGATGATTCTTTAGCCAATGTGTCATGATGTCTCTCTTATTTTTTAAATGAACAAAATGGAAATCCTCCACATTAAATATCTGTAATACTAATCAGAGTTAAAACTTCTAAGTTCCAAGTTGAAAACTGGTTAATTTCATTTCTTTCTATATGCCTATCAATCATAAAAATAGGTACTGTCTTGCATAGTTTTGTGTCCCTACTATCTAGCAGGATTTCTTGTGTGCAATAATTTTCACATACGCAGACAAATTAGAATCAACTACACATGTAGCTACAACGTCAGACCTCTTTCCAGTTCATGAAATATATTTCAAAAAAATTTTTGAGACCCAAGGCTATGGGGACTATTTAAGAGTATTAGACCATTTGATGTCAACTATGAGAAGAGAAAAACATCAAAATCTGTGGTTTAAATAATGCCTGGACAAAAAGGGAAAAACAGGAAAGATCAGGAAATACTGTTGGTACAGACAAGATGATGTACACACAGGTGATGTAAACCCAACATACAATGTACTGTATATAGTGGTAAGTAAAGATAGATTTATAAGATGAAAATCTACAACAGAGTTATTAAAAACGTCTATTACTCTTACCTGATATTTAGAAATGTTAATGCTTGTAGATTCAGAATTGCCTCTGGGATATACCGAATACAGTTTTGATACAAATTAAGACTCTCAAGAGAAACAAAGTGGCATGCTTCTGTAGGAATTTCTGAGAGGCGATTCCTTGATAGGTCTGAAAGGAAAATATATTTCTCATTAAAACCAATCTCTCAAATCCTCATTTTGCTGAAATGTTAAAGACAAAACCAGGACTTATATATATATATTATATATTAAAAATAAAATATTTATATATATCATATATATATAAATATAATATATACATACTTTTTGGAAAACCATTCACATTGCTTTAAACAGTGAAGGCACTCAATAAATATTTGCTAACTGATAGAATTTGCCAAAGCTTATGAATTTTATACTAACTATAAAAATGATTTTAATCATTTTAACATAAGTAACCCCATATGTTGCTTTATTTATTTGTTTGTTTGTTTATTTTGCAACTACCAGTAAATTCACCAACAACCAACTTAACCATCACATGTGTCTGAAAATGGCTAAGTGATGCAGTCGATAAAGAATGATGGACGTGGAAGTCAGGAATAGAGGGATTCAAATTCTGGCTCAGATACTTTTTTAGCTATGCCATCCTAAGTAAGTCATTTAACTTCAGCTTCAGTTTCCCCATCTCTAAAATGGGGATAATATAATAGCATTATCGCAAAGAGTTGTGAGGAACAAATGAAATTTACAGATATAAAAGCTCTTTTCAAACCTTTAAGTAAACAAATGCTAGCTATTAGCAATTGTTATCCTACTACTATAGTTTACCACCTCTTTCTACCAAGAAGTGGTAGTTCCACTGAAGTTGAGACTAGTCACTGCCAAAGTTATCGTCCAATTTTAGGGAGCCCTTGGAAAACAGTTTCCTAACCCACACAAAAAATTTGATTCTCTAAAATAGTGGTTCTCAACGTCTGGGTCGTGACTCCTTTGGGGATCAGAGGACCCTTTCACAGGGATCACAGGAGTCGCCTAAGACCATGGGAAATTTTTTGATGGTCTTAGGAACCAAGACAATGACTCCTCTATCTGTCTCCAGGTGGGTCCGCCCACATGCAGGTACGCCCACAGACCACATAGGAGTATTAAAGGGTTAAGGCATTAGGAAAGTTGAGAACCACTGCTCTAAAGTCTCCAAACCATTCAGAAAATATTTAGATAAATGCCCTCCCCTTCCCCTAATTTCTCCAGATATTTTGATAGTTATGAACTGTCAAGAATTATTATCTTGAAATTCATACCTATTCAATTTGTTTTTTTATGAACTTAATCATAAAAACACAAATATTCACACATACAAGAAAAAAGAATGAAATCATGAATTTCTATTATATATAGTTTTATGCCAGATTAGTCTGACTTAGGCAGTACCTTGGTGGTTTAGGTTCAATATTGGGATGAAATGGTGCTTTTAAGTCATTCAACAGTTTAACAAAAGGAGATTTACTTTGCTATAGAAAGAAAAGGATACTTAAGGAGAGGACACTCTGATTTGACTTAGCTAAGTCAAGTCTTTCTGTCTCTTTGGATGTTTATTGTGGTCAGTCAACCAGGTCTCCAAGTCAGGCAAGAATTCCTCATGCTTGTTTTATACTAGTGCAACCTGGAAGTGATGTCAAAAGCCACAGCCTTTAGTCCCTTGAGACGAGCAAAAGAAAAACTAACCTAACTTACATGGAATGGGACAGCAATGAGAGCTAGAGAAGGAAATGGAAAACTGCTACAGAATCTTTGCCAAGAAAATTTCAAATGGGGTGACAAAGAATCGGACACAACTGAAAACAACTGAAGAACAACAAAACTTGCATAAGGGATAGGGAATGGAATTAGGATATTGCTCCCACCATACCCTAATTACTTGATGGTAAGGTCTTTAAGTTCTAGTAGAGCAGTGTTGTCAAAATCAAACTGAAACACATCAGCTGTTGGATCCCTGAAGACAGCATAATGATTAGAAAACCAAAAATTAACATATTTATGTTCTACTGTATTTTTGTTGTTGTTGCTATACATTTCTCAACTATATTTGCATTTGGTTTGAGCTGCACTCAAGAGTGCTGAGGGCCATAAGTTTGACACCTTTGTTCGAGGAAGACCTTCTATCACTTTATGACTTTAGAGTTATTATTTGTCAACCCTGAACCCACAGATACAAAAAGTCCAATATAAATAGCACTAAAAAAGGAAAAGAAAAACTCAGAAAGAAAGCTAAAGCAAAGCACAACAAAACAATTTAGTAATCCCCTGAAAGGGTGATTGAATACAAGAGAAAGATGATAAAAAAAAAAATTAAGGCTTTGCTCCACCTTGGAAAAAGACTGAGTCTTAAATCTAAACGATCTTGTCTATGTGGTGAGTGATGCCAAACTTTTGCAGTTCACAGTAGGTTTCTTAATGTAAAGATGGGAATTTGAGCCACAAAAATATCAGGAATAGCAGAGTTACACTGAGGATAATGCTTCTTATAAAGACACTGACAGATTAGGAGAAATGCCCTTTACCCACCTAGTGTCAGTTAGCCCATTTCCATTCCTGAGGGTCCAGTGGGGATAGGAGTGGGGAAAGGAATAATGGGTCTTTTCAAACCCCTTTGAGGGACTGTCACCCTACTTTTGCAGGAACTAAACAGAAATTTGTTACCTTTTCCTTTTTGCCAGAGAGTAAGCTACTTCCCAAGAATGCCACCCTTTGGTCCTCTAATAGTTCCCTGTGAAGGAGTTGTCCAGTGGCCACTAGATATCCTACAGGAAGCAATATGGAAGGACCAAATAATTCTAGATCACGGTAAGCAGAGGGTTAGACTAGGTCTGCTACTGCCACTGCCCATGCCAGCGTCTACTCTGCTGGGGTCTATAATTTTGCCTACTTCACAGCCGCTGAGCCTGACACATGGTATATATTTCCATTAAAGCAAAACATAGTAAAGTTTTTTGCTTCTGAAATTACCTGAAAAATAAACGATTATCTCTTCTTTAAAAAAAAAAA
>JAQQSW010018838.1:0-11166 GCA_028646575.1 Pseudocheirus occidentalis | reverse complement strand
AGTAACTTAGGAAATTTTTCTTAGTATGAGGATAGGGGAAGGGAATACAAATGTATACACACACACACACATATATGTATACTTATACATATGTCTAAATAGCAGGCTTTATATGCATATGAATACATATCTGAGCATGTGTGTATATGCGTATATAGAGGGTATAGGATCAATTCAATAAGAATGGATGATACTTTAAAAGGCAAAGTACTGAGGTGGGAGAGGACTAGAATGACAGGAGACAGGGAGAGACAAAATGGGGTTAATCATCCCATATAGAAGAGGCAAAGGATGACTGTCACAACTTTACTTTCAATTACTGTCATTGAATTTGGCTTAGGGAAGAAATGACATGAAATCTAAACTGGGCATCATGCCACACAGGAAAGTAAGGGGCATGGGGATGAGAGGGCGGATGACGAAGGGGAGGGCAGGGTCTGGGGCAGGGATGCTGGAAGCACACACTTCAGTAAAGGGACAGGGACAGGGTAGAGAGCAGAGCAAGGCGGGTAGGGATGGGAAGGAGGGACATATGATCACTGTCACAATATGTCCACTATGATGATGTCCTGTATAATCACCCATCCACAGCCCATATTGAATTGATTGTCCTTCCAGTGGCGGTGGGTTTCAAGGGAGGAATCAAAAGAATCTAGAATTTAAAGCTCTGCAATACATGCAACTAGCAATTAAGTTATACAGGGTCTGGGCTAGGGAGACCTGTCCTGCCCTACCAGAGAGTAAGAGAGCAGATCAGGGGAGCGCCTTTACAGTGGGATTGCTCTTATATGGTTGGAGTAGGGGAAAGTTGGGGAGAAAATTTGTAATTAAAAAATCTCACGAAAATGAATGATGTAAACAAGAAAACAAATAAAATAGTCTATTTTTTAAAATTAGATTGCAATAAATTAATGATCTCTCATGAAAATATATACCTTATTTTTAAAATCAGTGAAAGGGAACTAACTATCTAACACACCCAGTATAGATATGAAAATAATTCTTTGCTATTTGTGAAATTTTCCGCCTCCCAGCAGATGATTTCTGCTCTCTGACCCTTCCCTATAGCATAGTCTGTTTTCCACGTCTCTGAAAGATCTGAGCTTTCCTACCCTATAGGCTCTTTTTGCTCTGAAGTCCACACTTCTGTGGGCACTGTTAGCTCTCTCATTTTTATTTCCATGGCAACTCCCAGACCTGACACACAGTGTGCTCAAATCCTTCTGTTTCTGAAAATGTCTATTCTCAGCCACTGTACATGTCTCCTTTTCTCTTCTTTAGGCCCTCACAATTTTGTTCCAGCAGATGCTACAATTGCTACAGTTTCATCCAGCTGATCATCCTGAATTCCAAATTCCCTTCAAACTCATACATTCTGTGTGTCATGAGTTAGGCCACAACCCATAGTCTCTCTAGGATTTTCACTTAAAATCGGGACATACAGAGGCAGGAATGATCCTTATCGAGGAAATTCTGCATTCTTTTCTCTAAGATCCCTCCAAAATGTATCCTTTGAAAATATTCGGCGAAGCCCTGACATCCAGTGTTCCAAGGAGCACTCTAGAGCTGATATTTTGGATTATAAGGCCATATCCCCCTATGCTTTGTAAGATTTTTTCTTTTTCTTATATTATTGTATAATTATTACAATTCACATACATCTCACCAATATACACATATCCCAAACTAAGCTGAGTCTTTTTGAAGTGACTGGCTTGCTACAGTCCCCTTCTGTAGCCCAAATATACTGTGCATTCACTTTCTCTAGCTGTTTTGTCCAAACAAAACCTCAAGGGAATTACATGTGTTTTGGCATCAAAAGTATTTTTAGTTGGTGGCATTTATATTTTTGACTTTCACCACTTTTTTACTGTATAGACGTGAAATGGTGATTTGTTTCAAATCACCCCTACTCCAGAATACTAAGTAAATTGGAGGAAAATATGGAAACCCTAGGCAAAATCTCCCTCTGTCTTTAAAAATATTCCCAATAACTGGCCAAACTATTGGTTCCCTTAGAAGATACATAAAAATACATCTTTGCTATTTATGATATTCTCCATTCAAGGCAGATCCTAATTCATGTTATCAAAGAACTTCCAGCTATCACAGAAGGTGGTTTGTAACCCATTCAAAGGTCTAACCTTTTGTGTTCTAAAGTTTGCTTTGCTCTCATATGCCTACTTGAAACAGGGACATTTAATGTTGGGACTTATGTTTAGTTAGGAAATTCAGTATGTTAACTCTCTATTGCCATTGAAGGGGACCTGAAGGCCCAGCCATTAACTGTGTTAAGGACAGGCCAAAACATGACATTTTTGGTACCAAAAAAATACAGCCTATGATCTATAGTCTTGATTTTTAAAAAAATTCAATGAATTTTCATTAAATCATACTTAACGACTTCTGGAAATTTTAGTTTTTTTTTTCTTATTAGGCTTCAGGAATTCATAACCAGGTTTCCTTTTGTTAAAAATATTTTATTTTCATTGTCAATAGTAATAATATCACTGGCAGTGTTTATCAAAGAAGAATCTTCATAGAATTCCTTTGTTTCATGGTGCTGATATATTACCTTATCTGTAGATTTCTTAATTGGCCAAAATTATGAGTCATTTCATCAACCCCTTTTGGATGTATGGTGGAATATGTGAAGTTTTTTGAGCTGAGAAATAGAGAGAAAGAGAAAGACAGAGAGAGAGAGAGAGAGAGAGAGAGAGAGAGAGAGAGAGAGAGAGAGGGAGGGAGGGAGGGAGGGAGAAAGTGAATTGAAATACATGATTGATATCTAGAAATTCCAAATTTTCCTCCTTTCTTTCTTTACCTAGAACCAGAAAATATTTTTCCCACTAAGAATATATTTAGGGTGGCTAGGTGGCACAGTATATAGAGCACCATCCCTGCAGTCAGGAGAACCTGAGTTCAAATCTGGCCTCAGACACTTAACACATACCAGCCATGTGACCTTGGGCAAGTCACTTAACCCCAATTGTCCTGCTTTCCCCCCTGCAAAAATATACTTAAAATATTACTTTAAGTTGATGACATTCTGCACTTGAAGGCCCATTCCACAGCAGATGATAGCTCTCAAAGTCATCACTGCTATGGTGTATGGAAAATTTAATGACATTCCAGTCCTGACCTATTTTGTTCTCTCCTGCATCGTATATTCCTTGTTCTAGAGGATCTCCTCAGGCTCTCATTTTCCCCTCATTCTCTTTTCCAAGGCTCCTCCCTGATGTTACTTTGTCCTTTTTAAAATCCCATTTCTTCAGATAATTTCCCTCAGTGGCCTCTGAACATCGCCCACTCTCTCTGTTTTAATCAGTTCTTCAGCTAACATTTCTGTTTCTATAGCCTCATCCAGATCAGGATTCTAGATTGTATATTTACATCAAACTCAGGTATTCTAGGTTCCAAGACAAATAGCTGTTCAATAATTCTGGCTTCAACATCCACATGTATTCAGAGGTTGGACTCATTGCCATGCTATGAAATTTCATTGTCCAAGCTCTGATCTAGCCCAACCTTGCCTACTTTAATGGTACCTGGAATTCCAGACTTTCTGTTTTCTATGGACCTTCATAGATACGAGAATCTCGTATCTAAAGGAACAACCTCCTGGTTGTTTCTTTTTTCTTTTCTTTTTTTTGCTTAAGGTTAATTTAATCTTTTATTTAGACAACCTGCTTGAGTCTTACCCATATACTGATTTCCTAACAGAAGTCTTCTCCTCTCATAAGTTCTTCTTACGTAATGCTATGCTGTAATACCCCCAAAATACTGTGTTTTGATTATCATAAATACTACTATCCAGAGGAATCTTTAACAATGAAGCAACTGCAGAGGATCGCAATAGTTTTTCCTCTACAGATAACTGGGGTTTGCAAGATTTGGGGGATGCTCATTAAAGTCATACTATTTTCATTAGCCATTAAGTTTCTTTGGCTAAGGATGTCAGAAGTTTTTCTTCTAGGCATCTTCAATGCATCCTAAAAACTGTATTCAAATTTGTTTGATATTCTAAGAACAATACACCTTCTTGTTTTTTAAATGACGTCCAACAGGTCAAGATTTGAGCCCACTAAGAATATATCTGAGAATACTGACATTTTCTGACATTGTCCATTCTATGCTTTTCAGAGAACCACCCTCACAATGAGACGTCATGATTTTCAGGACTTAAAAAAATCTGCCCTTTCCAGCGCATTGAGCACATGGTCTTCTGATATCTCTTCTTCTGAGTGCTCTCCTACCTCCTTCCTTCTCTTCACCATGGCTACACCAACCTATGTACTAAAATCCTCCTCTTTCTGACAGTGTCTATTCCCAAGCCCTGAACATCTCCCACTCTCTTCCTTCTAGTCCCTCCTCACACTGACATTACATATTTTACAGCATAATCAAGCTCAGGGCTGTGGATTCAAAGTGTCCATCAAACTGAAAAAATCTTGGGCCCCAGTGCTCTCTATGATCTCATATACCTTCTTCACTGTCCCCTCACCACATTGGGACATTCAGAGGCAGGATTTAACTCCTATCTCAGACATTCTGAATCTCTGCTCTCACCTTCTTCCAACCTTCCCATATCAAAAGTTCTTAGAAGTCAAGTCCTTCAGTGTTCTAGGGCCTATCCAAGACATGACATTTTTGGTTCTAAAGCCATATCATACTAAATTTGGACAAGTTATTTTTCATTACTTGGATTATTCTACAAATGTACATGGGCCATACTGATATGATAATTTCAAAATAGAAGTTTTTCCCCTAAAAAGTCTCTAAATTGGACACTTTTTCTTTGTGGCAAAATTTTCTGGGTAGTCTTATTTATTAATGGAAATGGAAACCGTAGTTTTTAGTAAAGAAAGAAATACATGGAACTGCATTTGTTTAGTTTTACCTAGGCAAAAAATTGACAGAAATCTCACACTTTTGTTAGTTTGGTTGAAGATGAAAGGATTTCTTGTTGTTTTGTTTGAGCTTTTTTTGCTTTTCTTATATGTCATATATATATATATATATTTACTCTATATATATAGTAAATAAAATTCATATTGGAATAAATGAATGATCTGTGAAAAACATCTTTCTTTGATAAATTGCTTTGGCCCCCCTGCTGTCAGCAGGCCAGGAGCTCTGAAGCAGCCAGGTTGGGCTGCTTTCTTGCCCTGGGGGAAGTTTAGCTGGACCACTTTTTTCCTCCCCAAATTCAGCTCGAATTCCACTGACCTTTCTCTTACCCTTGTTTCACCTGGCTTGATAAATGTGGAGATTGCCTCAGATACCTCCAATCTGCTCTCTTGTAGACTCCCGACCACCCCAGGGTCTGGTTGTGGTTTCAGGCTGGGCCGCCTCGGCTCCCAGCTTGTTGCAATGAGACCCAGCTGCCTTCAGTGAGAGATGTGTCTTCTGTATTTTTCCGTGTTTGGGAGCCCTAAAATTTTTTTAGAGTCATGTTTTATGGGTATTTAATGTGGCTGTGTCTGTGTGGTAGCTGAAAAACTTTGCTGCTTCAAGCCATCATCTTGGCTCTGCCCCCCATATCTATATTTGAAAATAAATCCTTGTGAATTGTGAGATTTTCTACTGTGAGGCTCCTTCCCCAGCAGAAAATTTTTGTTCGATGAATTCTGCGCCCCGCCCCCAATCATAGTATATCCAGTTTATATACATTTGTATTCCCTTCCCCTATACTCATGCTAAGAAAAGTTTCATAAGTTACTATTACCGTTTTTCCATATTGTTATGTAAATAGTTCAACTTTGATAAATTTCTTATGATTTCTTTCTCGTGTTTACCTTACCATGATTCTTGTGTTCGATTCTCAAATTTTCTGTTCAGTTCTGGTTTTTTCAACAAGAATGCTTGAAAGTCCTCCACCTCATTGAATGACCATATTTTCCCCTGGAACATTATACTAAGTTTTGCTGGGTGGGTGATTTATGGTTTTAATCCCAGCTCCCTTGATCTTCATAATATCATATTCCAGTCCCTTCAGTTCCTCAGTGTAGAAGCTGCCAGATCCTGGGATATCCTAATTGTTTTCCACAGTATTCAAATCGTTTTCTCTTGGCAGCCTGTAAGTAATATTTTCTCCTTTAACTGGGTCTTCTGGAACCTGCCAATAACATTTTTAAGAGTTTTCTTTTGGGGATCTTTTTCAAGAGGTGATTGGTGAATTCTTTCAAGTTCTGTTTTGCCCTCTAAGTCTAAAATCTTGGAGCAATTTTCCTTGAGAATTCCTTGAAGTTTGCTTTCCAAGTTCTTTTTTTGATCATGGCTTTCAGGTAGAACAAAAAATGTCCGAATGGTCTCTCCTGGATCTATTTTCCATGTCAGTGGTTTTTTCAAGGAGATATTTCACATTTCTTTTTATTTTTTCATTTGTTTGTAACTGTTTAATAGTATCTTGGTTCCTCATAAAGTCATTAGCTTCGACTTGCTCCACTCTAATTCTGAAGGAATTATTCTCTTCAGAATGCTTTTGAGATTCACGTTCCATCTGGTAAATTCGACTTTTTAAGGCATTCTTCTCATTGGCTTTCTGGGCCTCTTTTGCCATTTGAGTTAATCTATTTTTTAAAGTGTTGTTTTCTTCAGTCAGGTTGTTGACTCTCTTTTCATGATTTGCTCACATCATTCTCATTTCTCTTCCCAATATTTCCTCCACTTCTCTTATTTGGTTTTCAAAGTCCTTTTTCAGGTGATCTATAGCTTTTAGGCAATCTTCAAGTGTCTTGGAAGCATTTGGTGCACGAATCCTGACTGTGTTGTCTTCCTCCTGTTCCATGCTTTGATCTTTTTTTTCAACAATGGATCCTAGAGTTTTATTGCTCTTCTTATTTTGCTTCCTTTTCCACATGTTGGCCAATCAATTAATTGTTGGTTTTTTTTTTAGCTCTGTGTAACTCTAGTTCCAGGGGGAAAGCTCCGTCCCAAATCACTGGGGTTTTCCCAGGTGCCAGAGCTATAAGGAGGGCGATGCAGCCCCCAAAAGTTTTGACTTGCTGAAAGCACACCCCAGGACCACCATCCAAGACCACGATCTGGATCCAGGCCACTTAATGCAAGAGCCCTTGTCCCTGATAAATCGTCTCAACCCTTCTGTGGGGTTCGCAGGCCAGGAGCTCTGAAGCAGCTCAGTGTAGGTAGTTGCTGCTTTCAGCCATTACTGTAGCCACAGCCGCCTCCCACTGCTTCCTTGCCCTGGCTGCAGACTGGTCAAACTGCTTTTTCTCCCCCAAATTTAGCTGAAAGCTTGACTTTCAATGACCTTTCTCCAATCCTTGTTTATCCTTCATTGATATATGTGGAGATTGCTCCAGGTGCTGTAGATCTTCTCTTAGGTAGACTCATTCTGTGACTTGGGAGGCTCGGCTCCTCCTGACCACCCTTCGGCCTGGCTGCGGTTTTGGTTTTGGACTCAGCTAGCCTCAGACCCCAGCCTGTTGCAATGAGCCCCTCCTGCCGAGCTGCCTTCAGCAAGAGATGTGTTTTCTCTATTTTTGTGAGTTTGGGAGCCCTAAAATTTATTTAGAGTAGTATTTTATGGATATTTAGGGTAGCTCGGTGGGAGCTGCAAAACTTTTCTGTTTCTATGCTGCCATCTTGGCTCCAACCCCCAAAATGAAATTCTTTATGTAGGAGAAAACTGGAGTACATCTTTATTGTTAATTATACCTCCATGGGGATAAATTTAATATGTAATTGGATATGACCTGTGACTGGTGAAAAATCGCTTCTTAAACTAAAGAGCCATTTAAGACTATATTTACTTCACACATTCTTATTTTTTTTTCTTTTTATAGCAAAATTTCTATGATCAGAATAATTAGTCAGGATAGGCCCTGATGATGCAGCATGGCATGCCCCAAGAAGCCACTGGACAAGGCCTGCTGATCCACCAACTATTATGGCCATTTCCATGCCTATTAACACAACGAGTGAACGGGATGGAACTGGGCATGAGACAAAGGCAGGGCCCACAGCAGGGGCAACAGCTACTCCTGGGACTACCCATCCTCAGTATGGAACCTAAAAAAAAACAATCTCTGAACTTCCAGGGACAAAGATGGGCAGAGTGAACCCCTGGAGCTCCAATCACCCCCACCCCTCCGACCTGAGAACACAGTAATTATTGCTACAGAGGAACATTTTAAGCAGTAAAGGCTTAGGAACTCTGAAGGAAGGGTGTGGCTAAGGTCCAGCTTCAAAAAGGGAAGAAAGCAGGCTACAAAGACAAAGACTCTGTAATCCTGTTAGGGTGAGATGGAGGAATCAAACTCAGAAGGAGGGAGTATTCACATCTGAAGTCTTAATGGTCTCAGGCACAGAAAGAATTCCTAGATGAGCTCAAAAAGAACTTTGAAATCTCTCTTAGAGAGGTAGAAGCATACCCTTGGACTCAGTAATACCACATCTGGAGTTGTATTCCAAAGAGATCATAGAAGTGGGAGGAAGATCCATATATACAAAAATATTTTTGCAGCTCTCTTTGTGGTAGCAAAAAACTGGAAATCAAGTGGATGCCTATCATTTGGGGAATGGCTAAATAAGTTGTGGCATACGAATGTAATGAAATACTATTTTGCTATAAGAAATGGGGAGGAGATGGACTTCATATTTACCTGGAGAGGCTTATACAAACTGAGGCTAAGTGAGAAGAGTAGAACCAGGAAATATTTGTACACAATCACAGACACTTTGTACATGTGACGAACAACCTTGATAAACTGGACTATCCCCAGCAACACACAGTTATAAGATGGCTCTCCAACCTCAGGGTGGAAGCAGATGTCTACATTCAGAAAAAGATCTAGAAAAGAAAGAGTTTAAATGGAGACTGAAGCAATCTACATCCTAGCATTCTTTTGAATTTTTGGTTTTCTTTCTGTTTTGCCATTGTTCCCTCCATTTTTTACAACCTTTCTATACAACCAGACTAATGTCCAGTGTGAAAGTATTTGTAGATTCTGTACTTGATTACATGCCACCATGGGTGGAGAGGGGAGAGGGAGGGGCAAAAATGTGAAACTCAAGTGATTCTGGAACTGAATTTTGTAAACTTAAAGTATATAAACCAATCAATTTTTGAAAAAAAGAATAATTAGTCAGTAAAAGATATGAACTCTTTCATGTTAGTTTTATGGGAAATCTAATATTATTTTTCACCTGGAATTTGAACAGATATAGAAATCTGTATGAACTACTTAGGATCACTTTATAATATTCCCATTGTTTAGAGGAATTCTACTACTAATAGCTTTTATTAGTACTGTGATCAGCTTCTTAATTGTTACCAATATAAAGATTCTATTACTATACCTTTTTTGACTAAAATAACTTTGTGGTATCTAAGTATTCTGCAATACTTTGTTAACAAATATTTTCAAAATTTATGTTACTTAAGGACATTGTACACCAATTTCATTTAAATCTCCATCTTAAAAGTTTTGTTTTTGCTTTTAGATAAAAAACAGAACTATTATTTTAAACCTTATCATTTATTTTTCTTCATAAATGTTTTATGATCATTTATGAATTGTAAAACTCTTTTGAATAAAGTTGATATACTTTTAAAATTTCTTTTCAATCCCTTGTATGATTTATGGGAGGCCTACCAAAATTTTCATTTCAAAGACAATTTATAGCTAAGTTAAACTACAGTAGAAAAGATTTTGTTGTTTCAATGTCAATGTATAATCATTCCATGTCCTATGCAAGAGTTAAGTAGTATCTGCACACTAGGTAAAAGTGTGGCATAGGTAAAAGATTCAATTTCTGAAGTGTCCTTTTCTTCCAAAATAAATATAATTAGAGGATAAACAAGCTTTGTGAAAACACAATGTAAGTGTACTATTTGGTTGTAAGGTTCAAGTCAGGAGCTTCTTTTGTGTAACAGCTTTCACTGACGGCTCCAATCCTGGATATGCAAACTACTACACTGATTCTCATAATTATGATGTCATTAATATTCACTTTACTCCTGCCCACTAGACCCAGCTTTCTGCTGTGGTATTATTGTAAATGATGTTTTCTTTTCCATTTAATATTGTGTCAGAAAGCACATATTCAGTGTACATGTGCCTACATATTGATACTGCTCAACTTAAGTACACACAGCATACATATTCTTTTTAACTTTTTTCTAAGATTACAAACTCTCATAAGAAAGAGGTCACCACCTATTTAACCCATATTACAGCTCATTCTTCACTTTCTGGACCTCTTTATCAAAATAATGTGACTATTAATCTAAAAGGTCAAGTTTTTCCAAGTCTTTTTTCCAAAATGTTCATAGAGATACATTATGTTACTATTTATTGATTAATTTATCTATCTATCTGTCTATCTATCTGTCTGTCTGTCTGTCTATCTGTCTGTCTATCTGTCTGTGTGTCTATTCATTCATTCATTCATGAATTCATTCATTCATTCATTTATTTGTTTATTTGAATCTTTATTTATTCATTCATCCATTCATGTATTTATTTATCCATTTATTTATTTATTTTTTATTTACTTATCCATCTATTTATCTATCTATCTATCTATTGGTTTACATAATTGATTTCCACAAGATTTTGAGTTACAAATTTTCTCCCCATCTTTCCTCTACCTACCCCCTAAAATAGCAATTTCACAGTACACCCCCTCCCCCAATCTGCTCTTTCAATACTCCCCCATAACCCTTCTGACTTTCTGGTAGGATGAGATGCATCTCCCTATTCCAGTGCTTCTATATCTCATTTCCCAATTCCATGTAAATTATATGTGTCTGTGTCTGTGTATGTATGTATGTATGTATATATATATATATATAAAATCATTTGATTTTAGAACTTTAAATTCCAGATTCTTTTCCTTTCTCCTTTGTCACCCACCCCCATTGCAAAGTCTGGTAATTCAATACAGGCCACACATGTGTAGTTAGGCAGAATATCTCCACAATGAACACGTTGTGTAACACTGACTATATTTCTCTCCTTCCTATCCCAACTCCCTTCCTTGTTCTGTTTTCTACTTTGTTCCTCTCTCTTTGCTGAAGTGTGTGTTTCTAACATCCCTCCCCCCTAATTTGCTTTCCCCTCCATCCTCCCCCCTCTCATCCCCATCTTCCCTACTCTCTAGTAGAGCAAGATACCCACTTTATATCATTCCCTCCCT
>JAQQSW010018837.1:0-11167 GCA_028646575.1 Pseudocheirus occidentalis | reverse complement strand
GACTGTGTTGTTTTCCTCCTGTTCCATGCTTTGATCCTTTTTGTCCATAAAAAAAGGATTCTAGAGTTTTATTGCTGTTCTTATTTTGCTTCCTTTCCCTCATGTTGGCCAGTCAATTAATTGCTTGTTTTTTTAGCTTTGTGAAACTCTGCTTCCAGGAGGAAAAGCTTTGTTCCAAATTGTTGGGGTTTTCCCAGCTGCCAGAGAAATTAGGGGGGTGTTGCAGGCCCCCCCAAAATTTGGCTTGGTGAATGTGCTCCTCAGGACCACCACCCAATACTATGATACAGATCCAGGCTGCTCAACAAAAGAGCACTTGGCCCTGATCCATTGACTCAGCTCCCTGCAGGATTCGCAGGCCAGGGGCTCTGAAGCAGTTCCTGCCCTTCCCCACTGCTTCCTTGCCCTTGGGGTAGATTGGCCAAACCACATTTCCTCCCTCAAATTTAGCTTGAAAGATTCACTCACTTTCTCTTACCTTCTGTAATCCTGGCTTAGCAGATGTGAAGATTGCTTGCGGTGTTTCAGATGTTCTCTGAAGTAGACTCACGTTGTGGCTTGGGAGGCTCTGCTCCTCCTGGCTGCCCTGGAGCCTGGCCACATTGTGGTTTCAGGCTGGGCTGGTCTCGGCTCCTGGCCTGCAGGCCTGCAGGATGAGCTCCTCCTGCTGAGCTGCCTTTCTTAAATCCCTATTCTTCACACCTTGGTAGATGTGGAGTTGCTGGAGGCTGTAGATATTCTCTCTTGTAGACTGGCTGCAGCTCAGCTTGGCTTCCCCTGACTGCCCTGGGGCCTGGCCACGTTTTGATTTCAGACTGCCACAATGATCCCCTGCTGCTGAGCTGCCTTCTGTGAGAGATGTGTTTTCTGTATTTTTGTGAGTTTGAGAGCCCTAGACTTTGTCCAGAGTCATATTTTATGGGTGTTTATGGTGGCTGTGTGGGAGCTGCAGGACCTTGTTGCTTCTACACTGCCATCTTGAATCTGAAATCTTAAAATATGACTTGAGAGAATCTACAAATTATCTCCTGAAAGAAAAACTCCTAGGAATATTGCAACCAAGTTCTAGTGTTCCCAGGTCAAGGAAAAAACATTGCAAGCAGCTACAGAGAAACAATTCAGGTTTTGTGGAAACAGTCAGGATAACACAAGATGTAGCATATTCTATATTAAGGAGTCATAAGTCTTGGAATATGATATTCCAGAGATCAAAGGAGCTAGTTTTGAAACCAAAAATCACTTACCCAGCAAAACTGAGTATAATTCATGAGGGGAATATTTGACATACAGTGACATAGAGTAATTTAATGCATTCTTCAGAAAAGACAAGAGCTAAATAGAAAATTTGACTTTCAAAACAAGACTCAAGAGAACCATGAAAACCTAAACAGGAAAGAGAAATCACACAAGACTTATTAAAGTTGAATTGTTTACATTCCTGGATGGAAAGATAATATCTCATGATACCTTTCTCAGTATTGTCATTTCAGGGAATATATATGTTTATGTGTGTGTGTCTGTGAGTGTGAACGTGTGTGTGCACACATGCATACATAAATATGAACTCAAATATGCGTGCACATAAATACATACACATAGAGATAGATTGATAGACAGACACGGAGAGAGAGAGAGAGAGAGAGAGAGAGAGAGAGAGAGAGAGAGAGAGAGAGAGAGAGAGAGAGAGAGAGGGAGAGAGAGAGAGGGGGAGAGAGAGAGAGAGAGATGGATACATTCATACATACATACTTCCATACATACATACAGGGTGGGCACAGGGTAAGTGGAATATGAAGGGATGGTATCTAAAAACAATATTATGGGTAAGAGGAATGTCCCGAGAGAAAGAGAAAGGAAGAGGTAAAATGGGGATAGATTATCTCAGATAAAAGAAGTAAGAAAAAAGATTTTACAGTGGAGAAGAAGAGGTGGGGGGGGAAAGGGAATGAGTGAGCCTTATTCTCATCAGAATTGCCTTAAGGACAGAATAACATAACCACTCAGTTGGTTATGGAATTCTATCTTACATACAGGAAAGTAGGAGAAAATGGGAGAAAGGGGGTAATGGTGATGGAAAGGAGGGAAGATTGAGGGAGGGAATAATGAGAAGCAAACACTTTTGAAAAGGAACAGGATAAAAGAAAAGAGAGAATAAAATAAACCTTGGTAAGGTAAATAGGCTTTCCCAATGTGACTATCATGGATATGTTTTGCATTACTACATATATATAAGCTAAATGTAATTGCTTGCCTTCTCAATGGGGGTGTGGGTGGGGAGGGAAGAAGGGAGAGAATGTGGAACTCAAATTTTTAAAAACAAATGTTAAAATGGCTGTTTACATGTAAGTATGGGGAAAATATTAATTGAATACAAAAAAGTTAAAAGAAATCAACAAAATATGTTTTAAAAATTACTTTAAATAGCAAATAAGAAGTGGCTCCTTCAAATATTTTGATGAATTCTCTCTATACTATATCCATAACATTCTCCTCCTTTATTAGTCTATTTGCCATGTCAAAAATTGTAATGAGATATGTCTTAAGTAACTGTTCTTGGTGAAGTCATTTTGGGTTTTAATGATCTCTACTTCTTTTCTAATTAATAATACATCGTCATTTTATTAAAGCATCCTATAATTTTTCAAAGAATAGGAGTACTGAGGAAATCAAGATGGTAGAGGTCAATGTTGGTTTACCTGGTTAGCTGGCTGAGCTAAAATCCCCTGATTTTCTTTTTTCTATCTTTGGGAGTTTCCTGCTTTGGTAGAGAGGATCATGTAACCCACAAACACCCTCCCATATTAAGGAATTATAGGGAGTTGTAATAACAATAAAATACAACACCCATGGTGTTTATGAATATACTGGTGTAGTTGTGAATCACAAAATGTAACAGGCTCTCTATCTGCAGGACAGAACCAAAGCATTTAATTAATTACCAGAAAACTGAGTCCCCAAACCAGAAAATCCCTTTAATTACAATAACCACAAAGTTGGCACATATAACCAATGCAGCAAATACACAAATTTCCAAGCCTTCAAAAGAAAACAGATTCCCCAGACACCCTTAAGCAAGTATCCTCCTCTCCTTACTCACTGCAGCTCCTCAGCCTCCACACTGTGCATTCCCAGCAGTTCTGGCTCCCAGCAGTTCTTGTTCCCTGAAATTCTGGCTGCCCCTCAGAAATTCTCAGCAGCTCTCAGAAGAAGTTCTGGCTCTCTAGCTTGGGATTTTCCTTATGTATAGTATTAGCTCCTCCCTGTTCTCTCCTTCCTGTTATATCAGAAAGTTCATCCCTCTATGGCATTCACAGGTTCTGGATCTTAATACTTGCTACGATCATGAACTTGAAACAAAGTGCTAAGTACCTATTTGCTTGCCAATACAAGGGGCATGGAAGACCTTCAAATTGCATTACGATTAAATTCAGCCACAAGATCTTTCATGTCCCTTACATGGCAAAAGTACATTAACAATACATTTTGTCACATGGGTTAATGAGAGTTTAGTGGTAACTTGTGTCAACAGAATTTTACAAAAATATAACAAAGATCGCACACAATAAACACAGAAACCAATATTTTAGGGTGGGGCTTGAGAACAAGCTCACCATCATTCCCTCTCAAACAAATGGGATCCCAAAATCTTGGGATAAGGGAAGAAGGTCTCTTCTTCCATGGATATTTGCTTCTGAAATTGGATGTAGAGCGTCCCTTTGCCAAGAGGTCCAATTTGAGAGGTCAGTTCTTTAGCCAGCATTTGGAGTATGGTTGATGCCAGGTCCAGGGCTGACACATCCCACTTGTGGATATTGGGCAACATCTATCTTAAGCTCTTAGGCATCTTACAGGTGGAAGGTACAAATCCTGCAGAAACAAATCTAGTAAACAAGGTAAACAGACACAAAAGCAAAGAAAAACAAGGAGAAAATAACCAGAAACAAAGTAGACATAGGGTCAGCCATGTTTCTTTAGTCCATGAACCCACTACTGAAGCCTCACTCAAGGTAGAATATATGTGTTAAAGATAAAATTTTGTTATCATCTTCTCCAGAATAAACAATAGTTAGAGTGATTGATCCATTTTTCCAATATATAGTTAAACCAAATGTGTTCTGTAATCTTCTCTCTGCATTTCTTTAATCTGTTCTGGGGTTGGTCTAGTTCCTATTCTCCCTGAAGGTGTGGCAAACTTGGATACAATGATTCAGGAGAATCTGTAGGGGTGGTTCCTACTCCCCCATTCAATCTAATATTAAGTATCTTTTCTTGGCACATCTTATGCAGCTCTTCAATTGGAATACCAACTATTCTTCTAAAACTCACCCCCCCTCTCAATAGAACGGTAAACAATTCTCTTCTTGTCAATCTATTTTGTCTTTAAATCAGCTGGCTATTTACTCTTCTCTCTTGAGGAAATTGGTAGCTTGCCCCAGTCTCCATTAAAACTCCATGCTTTCTAGATCTTTCTCTGAATGGAGACATCTCCTTCCATCCAGAGACGTTTAGGGCTGTCTTATGACCTTGTGGTGCTGGGAGAATCCAGTTTGTCAAAATGGGTCATTGCCCATAAGTAGTGTCTGTTATTGTATACAAATTTCTCCTGGTTCTGATCTTCTCACTTAGCATCAGTTTGTATAGGCATCTCCTTCTAAGTATGAATTGCACCTGCTTCTCATTTTTTATAGCACAATAATATTCCATTACATTCTTATGCCACAATTTGTGTAGCCATTCCTCAATTGATGGACATTCCCTTAATTTCCAAATTTGCCACCACAAAGAGAGTTGCCTTAAATATTTTTGCGCTTATGGTAACTTCTTCCACTACTGTGATCTCTTTGGGAGACAGCCCTAGAAGTGGTATTACTGGGTCAAAGGGTACGCAAATATCTATGGTCCTTTGGGCATGATTTCAGATTGCTCTCCAGAATGGATGAATCAGTTCACAACTCCACCAACAATGCATTTGTTTTCCAATTTTTCCACATCATCTCCATCATCTGTCATTTTCTTGTATTGTAATCTTACCCAATCTGACTGCTGAGATGTGGTACCTCAGAGTTGTTTGGACTTGTATTTCTCAAATCAATGGTTATTTGGAGCATTTTTTCACATGTTTATAGATATCTTTAATTTCTACCTCTGAAAATCGCCTGTTCATATCATTTTGACCATTTTCTACCAGTTGGGGAACGACTTGTACAGTTATATATTTGACTCAATTCCCTATATATCATAAAAATGTGGCATTTATCAGAGACAGTGGTTGCAAAAATTCCCAGTATCCCAGTTCCCTCTTAATTTTGGTTACATTGGCTTTCTTTATGCAAAAACTTTTCAATTTAATGTAATCAAGATTTTCCATTTTGCATTTTATAAGGCTCTTTAACTCTTGTTTGTTCATAAAGTCCTCCCTACTCCATAAATCTGACAGGTAAACTATTCCTTGCTTCTCCAAATTGCTTATAGTATCAGCCTTTTAAACTAGATTGTGCACCCATTTAGACTTGATTTGGGGGTACAGCATTAGTTAATGGTCTATGCCCAGTTTCTGCCATATGATATTCCAGTTTTCTCAGCAGTTTTTAACAAATCGTGAGTTCTTATCCCAAAAACTGGGGTCTTGGGGTTTATAAAACAGTAGATTGCAATAGTCATTGACTACTGAATCTTTTGTGCCCTATATGTTCCATTGATCCACTACTCTATTACTCAGCCAGTAGTAAGTAGTTTTGATGGCTGCTGAGTTATGATACAGATTAAAATCTGGTATGGCTAGGCCACCTTCCCTACCATTTCTTTTCATTAATTGCCTTGATATTCTGGAACTTTTGTTCTTCCAAATGACTTTTGCTACTATTTTTTCTAGCTATATAAAATAATTTTGGTAGATTGATTTGTATGGCATTAAATTTGTAATTTATATGAGGTAAAATTATTGTTTTATTATATTAGCTCAACCCAGCCATGAACAACTGATGTTTTTCCAATTAATTAGATCTGATTTATTTTGTGTAGAAAGTGTTTTGTAGTTGTGTTCATATTGGTCTTAGGTTTGTTTTGGCAAGTAGATTCCCAAATATTTAATAATGTCTACAGTAAATTTAAATCTGGTTCATCTTACCGTCTCTTGCTGTTGAACTTCATTAGAAATATAAAGGAATGCTAAGGATTTTTGCATTTTTTTGTATTTTGTATCCTGCAACTTTGTTAAATTTATTTATTTTCTCAAGAAGATTTTTACTTGATTCTCCAAGATTCTCCAAGTATATCATCATATCATCTGCAGAGAGTGATAGCTTAGTGTCTTCTTTGCCTAATTTTATTTCATTGATTCCTTTTTCTTCTCTAGTTGATAACTGCTGACATTTCTATTAGACTGAATAAGAGGGGTGATACTAGGCATCCTTGTTTCACCCCTGAACTTATTGGAAACGCTTCTAGTTTATCCCCATCACATATAATACTTGCTGACAGCTTTAAATAGACGCTACATATTTTTCTAAGGAAAACTCCCTTTATTTCTTTACTATCTAGGGTTTTTAATAGGAATGGATGTTGTATTTTATTGAAAGCTTTTTCTGCATCTATTGAGATAATCACATGGTTTCTGCTAGTTTTGTTGTTGATATGATCAATGATACTGATGGTTTTCCTAATATTGAACCACCTTTGCATTCTTGGAATAAATCCAACCTGATCAAAATGTATTATTCTTGTGATAAGTTGGGGCAGTATTGTTGGTAATATTTTATTTTAAATTATTGTATCTATATTCATGAAGGAGATTGGTCTATACTTTTCTTTCTCCATTTTTGCTTCTTCCTGATTTAGGTATCAGTGCCATATTTGTATCATAAAAAGAATTTGATAAGACTCTTTCACAAATTTTTCCAAATAGTTTGTAGAGTGCTGGGATCAACTGATCTTTAAATGTTTGATAAAATTCACTAGTAAATCCATTTGGCCCTGGAGATTTTTTCCTAGTGAAATCCCCTGATGGCTTGTTCAACTTCTTTTTCTGTGATGGGGATATTTAAGTAACTGACTTCCTCTTCAGTTAATGTGAGCAACTTATATTTTTGAAAAATTCATCCATTTGCCTTAGATTGTCAAATTTATGTGCATACAATTGGGCAAAACAATTCCTAATTATTGTTGCAATTTCCTCTTCATTGGAAGTAGATTGACCCATTTCATTTTTCTTACTCAAAATTTGGTTTTTGTCTTTCTTTTTTTTATCATATTGACTATAAGTCTATCAATTTTATTGGTTTATTCATAGAACTAGCACTTAGTTTTATTTAGTAATTCTATAGTTTTCTTAATTTCAATTTTATTAATCTCTCCTATGGTTTTCATTATTTTTAACTTAGTATTTATTTGGGGATTTACAATTTGTTCTTTTTCTAGCTTTTTATATTGCATACCCAATTCATTGAATTCCATTTTCTCTAATTTCTTCATGCATGCATTCAGGATTATAAAACTTCCCTTAAGATATGCTTTGCTGAATCCCACAAGTTTTGGTATGATGTTTCATTATTGTCATTCTCTTGAATGAAGTTACTTACTGTTTCTATAAATTCTTGTTTGACCCACTCATTCATTAGGATTAAGTTATTGAGTTTGCAATTAGTTTTTTTGTCTATATTATTATTATTTAATTTTTAAATTAAAGATTAAATTAAATTAAATTTAAATTAAAGGCAGAAATATTAAATGCATCATTTTCAGATCATGATGCAATGAAAATTATGTGCAAAAATTAAAATAAAATGCACTAAATTAGATCTGACAGCATGAGTATCAGCAAATTACTTTTATAACGATTCAAAAAAGGCATGAGAATCCTTGTTTTTTTCATGCTTTTCTTTTAATTCACATTAGAGACACTTTAAAAATTGCTCCAAGATATAAAGGACCCGAACTGTACAACTTTTTAACTTGTTTAATTAAAAGTCACAGCAACAAACATATATTAACCACCTCCTGTGTACCAGGCACTGTGATTGTTGAGGTTTGTTGCTTAGCAGAGCTCAAGACCCCAAAATATTGACATCCTGTATGAATTTGATTCAGGTTTTTTTCTCAGTCAAAGTAAAACAAAATTTATTAAAGATTCACCATATTGGGTAGACCCTTAAGGAACATAAGCATTTCTAATGATTGTATTGACAGGATGGTCTGAATAATTTGACACAGGCTGAGTGTCAAATTATGCTACATCGAATCTGAGTCACTTCGTGGATGCAAGATAGACCTTAAATACAGAGAGACTTTGGGAAGGATCAAGGGATGGTTTAGAGAAGGGGTTTGGGAAGAGTACTGAGGAGAAGTGTTAGGAAGATCTTGATGGGACTGAGGTCAAACTCCAGGAAACAAAAGAATGGTATTTTGATGAAGTCAAGGATGGGAGGTAGCCTTCAGCTACCTGAAAATAATGGACAATATAGGCCTTGGTTAGGTTAATTCATATTAATAATGAAAGGCTTTTGACCTCTGGGGAACACCAAATAAAGTGGGAAGATTGAAGAGGTTCAAGGGACTCCCAGACCCTATACCCAATCATGACTGCAGTATTCATCATTTAATTTTTGCTCATTAATTGGCATGGAATATGCTATTTAATGTGTAACAGAAGCTGTATGGGAATACAATCCACTGATTTTATGTAGTTTGAGGTTTAAAAGCTATGTATGTTGACATAACACAAAAAACTGTGGGTGACCCCTTTACTCCCCCATTTCCTTTCATAGAGAAAACTTTGTCAATTAAAAAGAGAGTCAGATTCTTCTCTCTCTCTCTCTTTCTCTCTGTCTCTCTCTCTCTCTCTCTCTCTCTCTCTCCCTCTCTCTCTCTCTCTCTCTCTCTCTCTCTACTCTTCTCTCTCCTGAAGCATAGAATGTCAGACTTCCTCTCCTGGAAATTCTGCATGTCAGCAGGTACACATCCTGCTTACTGAACTTGGGTCTGTTTCTTGGGCTTCTGGCTGCCTCCTGTTTCACATTCCATTCCTAAGCAGAGGTGAATGAATAGATCACCAAAATAAAAATCTCCAGTCTTAAGAGTCCAAGAGGCTAGAAAATCCTATCTCTGTCAGTCCAGCAGAAGGAGTGCTGTACTAACACAACCATCCTCAGAAATGATGACTACCTTAACGTTCAAATTTTCTGGCAAGTCAAGCCAGGGACTGGGTAAATACCCATGCTGGTAATCATTTTTTTACAGTAAATATCTTAGTCCAAGGTAAAATGCTGATTTATCAGTACTGTAGACTGTTTCATGTTTCTATTGTTTTATGAGAGAAATTATTACTTCACTAGTATATTAATAATAAAGTATTAAATAGAGATCCAAACTTTTCTTCTTTATTTCAGTCATTAAGACCTAGCTCCAGTAAAAATGTCAGCTTGTGAAGGATGTGACTGATTCATGAGATTGTACCCAGCCATCAAGGAACATGCTTTTCAGTTTTGGGTCTTGATTAATAAACTTCTTCCCTGGCAGTACTTTGTTAACTTCAGAGACTTATATAAACATGAGCCATCATTTTATCCCTTCCTTTCTGTCTCCTTTATCACTCTCTTCTGTAGGATAAATTACTTAAAAGCTATGACTGTACAATCTTGATACACACATAAGGTAGCTGACAGGACAAAGAGGTAGCAGGGCTGGAGAGGAGTGCTACACAGTACAGTGTAGATAATTGAAAGTTACAATTCCCTGCAGTAAGTAAGTTGAATCTGCAATACCATAAGGAGGGCTCAGTTTGGTTAGAATATTATTCAGGGTCCTATAGGATACACCCGAATTGACTGCATTATTTTCACAGTCACTTTCCATTTCTCCATGTTTCTACCCAGTTGTGAAATTGCTTATTGGCTTCTGACATATATCCCTGTTCTACTTGAGTCCAGGTCAATAATTTGTTGTAACTGGTTCAATCAATGCATCATTTTAATAGGCTACATCTTTCTTGCTACAGTTGAGATTCCATGCATCTCCTATTCTTGTATACTGTATGGAATTTATTAATGAACTATGGATAACCAGCAAGCAAAAGTTGGAGAAAGGAGAAAGAGCCAAATGACAATCCCAATAACTGTCCAGTAGCTGAAGAAAAATGAGGAGTAAAAGCTCAGTTTTATCCTGAAACATCCACGGAATATTCCCTCACCTCTAGTGAAACCCAGCTATAAAACCTAGGTAAGAAGAATTGTTCTTTTTTTTTCTTTTGGTTTTACCTAGGAAATACTTCTATTTTTAGAAGTGCCCCATAAATATGTTTGAGCATGCTCTTGCAACTAAAGGATTTCTAGTCTTCATCTCTAAAATTCACAGAGTAGTAATGGGGACCTTGCATTATCATTGAGCTGCCTAGGACTGTCTTCTGCCATACCACCAACTGTTTCCCCACATTTAGAAATGCAGCAGTCATAGAACATTATCTATGATTGAGACTCCTTCAAAAGTTTAAGGGATACCAGGTGAACAGCAAATGCTAGATATCAGATGGATGTCTACATGACTATCTTTGGGCTATTAAATTGGAAAGGTGCATCTTGTATAAACTCAAATTTATTGCTGCTATGTTTGACCTTTGTTTTCAAAGAGGACCACAGCATCAAGGAAATGATAACATGACTTGCAGTTGAATCTTATTTGAGTGAGGGAAGGCTGTGCAAGGTTACCAGCCTCACTTTCTCCTCCAGAGCCATCTGGATCTAGTGATTGGATATTCATCAAGATGGCTGGGGATGACCCAGGATGCAAGGGAAGACTCTGGTCCTTTCAACCTAACGCCTTTTCAACTACTCAGAGTGAGATAACAACCATTTGGTGAATAGGCCTCTTTAAGAAGTAAGTCAAGGGAAGGTACCTTTAATTAGAAAAAAAAAGAAAAAATTCAAGCTGGGAGGGAAAGACCCTCAGGGTTAGTGTTCCAAAGAGAAACAGTCACCACTGACACTCACTGTAAGCTAGAAAGGCCCCCAATGCAGCCACTAAGTGGAGCTTGGGCAGCGACTTATATTGTGGTCCAATCTATGTCTTTCAGATTGATCTGTGTTTAAGGTTTTGTGGAAGAAGACAGACAGAAAGAAAAAAGGAAGGAAAGAAGGAAGGAAGGAAGGAAGGAAGGAAGGAAGGAAGGAAGGAAGGA
>JAQQSW010018836.1:0-11167 GCA_028646575.1 Pseudocheirus occidentalis | reverse complement strand
TTAATAATAAACTTAACTTCTCCACCCAAACTCCCCAAAAATTCACATCAAGTTCACTGACTTAAGTGAACCAGGCCTCAGTATTATTTCTTTATTGATCTATGATTTTAAAATAAGCCATAAGATCTAAAAGTAAATATTGTTGTTAAATAAAATGTGTAATTATCTATCAATTTTCATTAGGCCTTTAAATATCACAGGTGAGCTTCCTTTAGCATTGAATAGTAAAAAGACAGAAACATCTTCAAATATATCCTTTTTTGGATGAAAAGGCTTTGGTTGTACAGATCTACATGGTAGAGAAGAATATGATCTGCAAGAAAATAAATGGGGTGAGTTAAAATAATGGTTTCATAGGAGCAATATTTTCTAATAATACATTTGCTACTCGAAGTGTCCTACTGTCAGGATTTCATCCTGGGTAGGAGCAAGCATTGTTTCTTGTCATCAACTACAATATCCAACTTGCATCACAAAATTTCAACTGCTCTTCTAAAAGAAATAGTAGTGTGGCTTAGGGAAAAGAGCCCTGGGATAAGACTCTTGGGTCCTGACCTCCCACTAGATAACAGTATGGCTTTAACTACATTGGCCATCAGTTTCCTTATCTATACAGTGGAGGAGGTGGCAGAGAGGCCTTTCGAGCCCCAGTATTCCTTGATTCTAACTCCCCTGAGCAACCAAAAGACAGCTGACAATGCTCATGTGTATAATAGGCATATGTACCCATTATCTTAATGCAGGTACCAAGAGAAAGGGGAAACTGATGATTGAATTTAAATTTAAAAGGGAGAGCTCAGCATGGCTGTATTTTTTCAAACTATCCATTTTTCTTCTTAGGAATTTGTTTCAAAGCATTTGCTTTAAAAGTTTTCTATTTTATAAACTAGAATATCCATAATGTATTTAAAATGTGCTTAAAATTTTAAATTGAGTGTTTAGGTATCTCAATTTTCTATCTGATGGCTACAAATATTGTATATATGCAGAAATGTACTGAATGAAAAGAAATTAGTTGGTCTTATTTCAATGATTTACAGAATTATAATCAATAGGAAATGCCAGAAACAAACAAACAAAAACCCACCCCATGATTACTCATGGAAGATAACCACATACACAGGTTCATTTGAAAGTGCTAAAATTATGTTGTATTTATAGGGTGGTTAATTTACTTCACCATCACAAACTAGCTTTCATTTTTCTCAGGATTTTTTCTAATAGATTATTCATCTATCAGAAGCCATGGAAACAGTCTTTTTCCCTACTTTGCAAACTGACTCACTTCAGAATATAGTGACCTTTTTATGTTATATTCTCTGATCATGACCATATGAGTAAATGGATAGAAAGGGCTAATAATGAATGCAGTTAGAACCTAGCACATGTAAAGACATGACCTTGAATCAAGACAAAGCAAATACTTTGTAAAATTTTCTCATGAATATTTTTTTACTATAGAATTTGTCATTTTTAAAAATGAAACTCTTCTACAATAACTTTGGAAATTAAATAATATATATGTATATGTATATGTGTGTGTTACTTTGCATGAGACTATCCCCTTCAATTTCTTTATTAATTTTTCTCTTTATTGTGAATTTAACAGTTATCAATGTAGACATTCCAATAAATATACACATTTTTGTAAACTGAATCTTATAATTACCAAGTAAACTCATTCAGTTCTGCAATACACACATATGGTTGCATCAAAGGAACTCCCTCTATAAGCAGATTGTCACTCATTTCTGACTGTCAGAATGTAAACTTCTTGATGGTGAAATTATTTCATTCTTCCCAGTTTTGCCCCTCCTTAACACAGTTTTTTGACACCTAATAAATGACCATGGATTGATCTGCCTATAAATCTTAGGGAGTTGACTAAGACCCAACGAAGTCCAGAGTCCTCCAGATGGTAAGGACTAAACATGGGAACCAAAGTCAGATCTTTATGATCCCAAGCTCTGAACTTTATCTGTTACGCCTTTGGTGTCAAACTCTTATAGAATCTGGGGCCACTAATCTGTTCATAAAGATCACTATAGGCTGCATATTGGCTTAGTTTTAAAATGTAATATTATCTGTTTTATTGTATTTTTATCTATTTTATTATTTCCTGATTGCATTTTCACTTGGTTTAGACAATGTGTACACAGAGGTTTGATATCTCTGAGCTCTACTACTTAAATCCTGCCATGATAGAAGCGAGAGCTTAAGGGTTACTTTTTCCAATCCTTTAATATTATAGAATGAAGAAACTGAAGCACAGAGATGTAAAGTTATTGGAAATGGAGAATAATGTGTTGGTCAGCATTGGTTTTATATCCATCCCTAAGCTTATAAAAATACAAATAATCTATATTTGCTTTTTAGTAAATTATACCCTGAGGTGAAGTCAGAATTGGGGGTGAGGCTCTCACAGTCCAGAGCACCTTCCCCCCAAGACTTGGAGCAATCCAAACTTTTTGGGAAGGATTGATCTTTTTGGAGCCCAGACTCATTTTCCCATCCTCCTCTTCAGGAGGTATGTGAATAGCCAATCTATCAGTTCATCTCACTGCCAACCCCTACCATGACCATTCTATGCTCCTTAGTTTCTTGGACTCAGAAAACACCAGGGTTATGGGGACATATAAGAGACATCTTACAAGGGTTATATTCTAGGATCTGGCCACAGGCCACATTCCCTGGAGGAAACTCTAAACCTCCGTCAGTCAGTATGTATGAATGCTGGTCTCAGAGTATTCCCCAAGACAACCTGGTCGTCTTGAGACATCCTATCTGTTTGCTTGTCAGTATTGGATCACTCAGAAAAGAGGCATAAGTAGCAGGAACTGAATGAGGTAACTCCCCATACCCCAAAGATGATGGAGGGAAGAGAGATGAAAGCTGAAGATACCTAACTGAGCTTCTCTCAGTAGAGGTTCCTTGAGAGCAGAGAACTTGTCTCTTTTGTCTTTGTATCTCCAAGCCAACACAACACTTGGCACATTGTAAATGCTTCATGAATTCTTGTTGATTAGTTGATCAATCAGAGGATGGAGGTGACAATGCTCTTTCTGGGTTATGGGAAAGGAACTATTTGGCACCCATCCCATGAAGATTCGCTCATGTAATAGAGATAGCAGAGGAAAGATGCAAAAGGATTTGAGTCTCAACTGCTATGTATGTTGCTACCTCTAGAACCTAGGATGCTGTGGGGTACATAGATAGTGGGTCCAATGGGTAGGATTTTATGCCTTTGGGGACAAATATTGAAGTTGCTTTTGTTTCTTCTTACCATTATAATCTCACTAGAGAAAGAAATGCCCACAAGGGCAGCCTCAGCTAGGCCTACTCATAGGATTCTGGATCAAGAAAAGGCATCGGAGGCACTCTAGTTAAAGGTTCTTAATCTGGGGTCTGTAAACTAAATATGAATGTCAAATTAAAAAAATATGTACTTTATTTTGTGCATTTTAAAAACATTATTCCAAGAAGGGTCCTCTAGGCTTCACCAAATGACCAAAGGGACCCATAATAATATCTAACACTTACATAGTACCTATGTATATGTCTAGTCTGATGAACCCTGCAAGGTAGGTGCTGTTATTATGCCTAATTTATAGAGAGGAAACTGAGGCAGAGAGGTTAAATTACTTGTCTAGGGTCATACAATTAGCAAGTATCTGAGGCCGCATTTTTGTCATAGGATTAGCCAAGTTTCAGGACTACCTGACTCCAGACTCAGCATTCTTTCCACAAAAAAAGGTTAAGGGCCCCCATTCTAGTCCAATCTGCTCACGTTAGTGATGAGGAAATTAAAGTACCTAAAGTCCTTAAATGACTTGTCTAAAATCACACAGGCAATGAGCATCATAGGTGGAATTTTAAATCTCAGGTCTCTGGCTCTCCAGCCAGTGTTCTCTGCTTGCCCCACACTACCTCCCACTGTTCCTGATTGTTTGCCACTGGGGTTACTGGTCCAGTCACAAAGAAGTTCCTTATCTCAGGCACAGGGTCTTCTCATGAGTAAAAGGTGGACTCCTTCCTATCTATCTTTATTTTGTGCAGTCAGATGGGTATGTGCATAAATTAACAAAGCAAACTATTGTCAATAATAGGAGAATATGGGTAAGATCAAGTCAATCATTGCTGCTAGACCCCATAGGTACTACAAAGAAGCAAATATGTGTGACAACTGTACTTTCCTTTGACTCTGGGGAGGGAGATTACTCTTTACTTCTTGAAATCAAGGCTGCTCTTCAGACTTGCCAATACTAATGGAGCACATAGTTGATCCAATGGATAAAGCCCTGCACCTGAAGTCAGGAAGACTAAATTCAAATTGGCCTCAGAAAATTATTACTTAAATGCCCTGAGTAAGTCACTTAGCCTCTGTTTGCCTCAGTTTCCTCAAATGTAAAATGGAGATAATAACCCTTGTAGGGTTGTTGTAAGGATCAAATGAGAATAACTGTAACATATTTAGCAAGGAGCCTGGCACATAGTTGGTCTTATAAAAACACTTATTCCTTTCCCTCATATCTTAATATTTGGAGATATGTAAGCTTTTTTAATCACGGTCTCAGTGGATCAAAAGAATTTTGTTTCCCTTAGTTGAGATTTTATTACAGTATCATGTTCAGCAGCATTATTTGTAACCCTTGTGGCAAAGATTTTCATTACTACACTTGGGAGGATGGTCTCATTTGGTTGGTTCTACCCAGGCAACTAAAATGCACTTTGCACTTCAGACTTCTAATCGAAAAGCTTTGGGGTGACCAACTGATCAGACAGTTACTCTGTCAGGCAGAAACACTTCTGGATAAAATGGTGATTGTGTGTGAATGAGGCTGAGAAATAGCTTGTCTTTTGGGTCTTGCATTAGAGGAGAGGCTCCATGCCTATCATTTCTATAGATCTTTTTTTACTGGCCTACTATGTGCTTCAGGAATAATTCCATCTATAATTTAATGTAGTGCATACTAAGCTTGTTTTCAAGTTAGGAATACCTGTGTTGAAATCACCATTTTGACACATATTGGTTGTGTCACATTGGGGATGTAACTTAACCTCACAGTATACTAAGCAATTTTAAAAGACTATTTTCAAGAAGATGGGAAGAAATTAATTTTTTGATCCATGGGTAGAGGAAGAGGAAGAGTTCAGGATTTCTCAAACTGGCATATCTCCAGTGTAGCAAATGGGTCTTGAAAGATGGCTCAAACCAATTCAAAGTTCTAGGCCCGATGAATAAATTAAAAAGCATTTATTAACTGAGTGCTATGTGCCAAAGACAGTGCTAAGCTCTGGGGTTACAAACAGAAGTGAAACTCCCTCCTCCCAAGGACTTTGCTCTCTAGTTTAGGAAAATAACAAATACGTGGGTTCTTTGCCAGTTGGGGAGAGTATCAAGGGAGAGAATTCCTTCTCTACTGGCAGCCCCAGAGGGAACCTAGGTGCCTGTGTGGGGATGGGAAAGAGGGAAAAGGAACAGGGAAGGATATATTCAGTAAAGATTCTTTCTACCTTGCTGTCCTTGGGTCCCTGAATTAGATGAGAATATCATTAAAATAAACTACCATCCCTTGGTCCAATGAATTTTGAAATACTTAACTTACAAACTTTTGAAAAACTGCAAGAATACTCAAAACTTAAATATCCCAACATTCATGCAGGCCATGCTAGATTTAAAAGACTGCCTTCTATTTGTTGCCCTTTCATAGGTCTATGTCACCTGAAGGTCCAATTTGGTAAATATCACTGCCTCTACCAACTGACCTTATCAGCTTGGTAGGGTCCTGGTCTTGGATTTGGATGGTATTCAAGTTTCCATAATTGTAGCGATGGGTAATGACCCACTCTACTTTTTCACAAGTTGTCCTGAGACATTGGCTGATGAGTTGAAAAGTGGCCAGATATGCTTCTTCTTTAAATTCTTTTCCAAGAATTCCTTCAGGGAATTCCTGCCTCTGACCTAGTTAATGAATAAATTTGTTCATTTGGGACTGGGGATCCTAGACATATATTCAATGTACAATCATATGGTATATATTAAGGGTAACTTCATTGCTTCAGTCAAAGTAACTAGATCTTAATTTTCCTGGTCCTTGGGAAAGGAGTTTTGGTGTAGGATTAATCTAGGTGCTATAACTAAATGTAACCTTCCTCAAGTCCAACATAAAATTTGAACTCTAGGGGCCGGTCAATTTGTCCTCAGTACTGATGGAACTATTGGGGAGCAGTTCAAACTCCAGCTGAATTTTTAGTAGTTTCCCTGCTTGAGCTGGTGAGCCTTAGTCTCTTGAGCAGTCACTGATCTGGACTAAGGTGAGCATTAGTCAATTATTTATACTACTAGCAAAACAATGTAGGATTTCTAGGGTACTTATTCTCTTTAGGTCTAATTTAAATGCATGAGGTTTGCAGAAGTCTCCCATGTTTACCATGACTAAGACTTAAAATAGTTGTAAATCTGGTAGTTCAATCTTGGCAGTCAGAAATATTTGCCACACAACAGAGTAGATATACTTAAAGTGCAGCAATCCATTCAGTTTTGAGCAGTCAGATATGAGCATGGTACATTATACCTTACAAAATATACTCCTTACAAGCATAGCATTTTCTCTAGAACTTCTGCCTTCCATCATTAAAAAAAATTCCTTTATTATTAAAAAAAACAAAAGAATTTAAGGAAATATTTTGCACTGAAGATTATTAACCAAATAAGAAGTAAGTTTATCTTAAAAAATAAGTTAATTTATTGTTTTTGTATTAACAAAGTCAATGCAGCTAGAATAAGAAGATAAGCTGCTGAGTGGGAAAAATAATTCTGTCTATAATTTGACGTGGTGCATAGTAAGCTAGTCTTCAAGTAAGGAAGACCTGGGTTGAAATCTCAGTTTTGATACACATTGGTTGTGTCATACTGGGGACACTGTGCTAAGTAATTCTTTAATACATTTTCAAGAGGATGGAAAGAAATTAATTTTTTTGGGTCTGTGGGTAGAGGAAGAATTCAGGACCAAACAATTAATAGAAATGATTACTAAAAGTAAAATGGACAATTTTTATTACACAAAGTAAAATAAAAACACTTTTGCACAAACAAAACTAATGCAGCTAAAGTTAGAAAGGAAATGGCTGGTGAACATATTTAAAGCAAGCTTCTTTACAAAAGACTCATTCTCAAAGTAATAAGGAAATCATTTAAATGTGTTTTTAAATGTTCACATTTAATGTTTACATTTCCCCAAATGTAATTGCTCACATTTAAATGTTCACATTTTCCCAAATGTGAACAACCAGTTTTATCAACAACTATGTAAAATACTCAAAATAAAAATCAATCTGAGGTTCCACTTCACTCATACCCCTTAGATTAGCAAAGATGATAAAAAAAAGGAAAATAAGAGATATGGAAGAGAACATGGTCAAACAGAAACACTGATGCCCTGCTGGTGGAGCCATGCATTGATCTAACTGGGATGCAATTTGGAATTATTCTCCAACTAAACCACATATATCCTTTGCCCCAGTGGTACCATTATTAGACCTATATCCTAAAGAGTTCAAAGAAAGAGTAAAAAATACCCAAACATATAACAGCATCTCTAGTAGCCTTTTTTTGTAGTAACAAAAAAAAAGGAAACTAAGGACATGCCAACCAATTGGGAATTGGCTGAAAAAATTATAGCATATGAATATAATGAAATGATGAAAGGGACAGTCTCAGAATAGCCTGGAAAGACTTGTGTGAACTGATTAAGGGAGAAGTGAGTAAACTCAGAAGAGCAATTTATACAACCACAACAAGGGCATTATAAAGGAAAACAAATTCAAAGGCCTTTAAAATTCTGATCAATACAATCATCAGTCATGGCTCCAAAGGACTGATGATAAAGCATACAACCTGCTTCTTAATAAGACAGGTGATGGCCTCAAGATGAAGGATGAGATATATATTTTTTGGATCTGCCCACTATTGGAATTGATTTTGCTTGCCTATACATATTTGAAACAAAGATTTTGTTTTCCTCTTCTTTCCTTTATTTCAATTGGAGGGAAGTTGGAATGAATGCACAAAAATTAATGCATGTAATTGAAAAAAGTTAAAAAAGAAGAAAATTTTGATTTGAATCTAGACTCTACTCTTTTTTTTCTTTTTGGAGGGAGAAGGTAGGGCAATTGGGGTTAAGTGACTTACCCAAAGTCATGCACCTATTATTGTGTTAAGTGTCTGAGGTCAAATTTGAACTCAGGTCCTCCTGACTCCAGGGCTGGTGCTCAATTCACTGCACAACATAGCTGCCCCCTAGACTACTTTTTATCATCTAGGTGATCTTGCTCAAGTCACTTTACTTCTCTATGATTCACTTTCCTCATTTGTAAAATGAACAGGTAAACTGAATGATCCTTAGATTCTCTTCTCATGCCAACATTCTTGGTTTATTTGAGCCATAGAAATATGCCATTTATGCAATATTGTAACTCCTTTCTTTTTACCCTGCAATACTAAATGAATGTACTTTGACATACAGCCTCTCCTGTCATCTGCATGGTATCTAATAGCAATTTCTTTTTGTGTTCCTATTCCCAGATGGAAATTCCATATTTATAGCTGTGTTTATTCAGTTTATCTTTCAAAAGCATGTAAACATATCACTTGGATTATTTCACCTATAGGAACTTGTCTTCCTATAGTCATACCTGCTTTTAAAAAGTTTTTGCCTTCCTTCTTCAGATAGATTTTAAATTCTTCACCACAAATATATCATATATTATTCAAAAGAGTAATATGAAATGACTGGACAGATACTCTACTGATATTTAAAGGTCATTTAACAAGTTTCATTGTGGTAAGGTTTGCTGAAATAAATAGTACTTTCATATTATATACAATATATTGATGTTTTTCATATCTCAGAGAAGGGTTCTTTTATAAGTGGATGGAGAATGTCTTTAGAAAAGTAAATTCCAAGAAACCAAAACAGAGAATTTGAGAGTTGGAAGGCACTCCAGTGACCATCCGGTTCAATTCATCCACAAAAGGCATAGTCACCATAACATAGTCAACAAGTCAGGGTTCAGCTTTGGCTTGGTGACCTCTAAGAAGGGGGAATCAGTTACCTCCTGAGGTAGTCCATTTCATTTTTGAACAGCTTTTATTCTTAGGAATTGTTCCTTGATATCAAGACTAAATATGCCTATTTTCAGCTTCTGCCCATTTCTCCTGAATCTGGCCTCTGATACAGAATGGAAAAAAAAAATCCAGTCCTTCTTTCATATGGTAAACTTTCAGACACTTGAAGAAAGCTAACACTCCCAGTTTATTCAACTGAATCTCATGTGAAATGGATTCAAAGCCTTTTACCATCCTAGATGCCCTCCTCTGCACACTCTAGATCATCAATGGCTGTATTAGATCATGGTCTGCAGAATGAATTACAGTGCTCAAGATGACATTTGATGCTGTCAGAGTACAAGGGCTGTCACTTCCCCATTCCTTGAAGCTCTTCTCCTCTCAATGTAGGCCAAGATCACATTATCTTTTTTGACTGCCACACTGCTTTGGTAACTCATATAGAGTTTGAAGTCTACTAAAATCCACAGATCTTTTTTTTGTAAAAATTTGCTATTTTTTCTCTTTGTATCTATATATCTTAGTCTTGTAAAACTGATTTTTTTACCCAATTATAAATTGTTCATTTACTTAGTCATGTCCAATTTTTATATGACCCCCATGGACCATGACATACCAGGCCCTTCTATCCCCCACTATCTCTCAAAGTCTGTTCAAGTTCATGTTCACTTTTCCCATGATGCTATCTCTTTATCTCATCCTCCACAGTCCCCTTCTCCTTTTGCCTTCAATCATTCTTAACATCAGGGTCCTTTCCAATGAGTCATATTTTTTCATTATGTGGTCAAAGTATTTAAGTTCGAGCTTCGGTATTTCACCTTCCAGTGAATAGCCTGAATTAATTTCAAGTATTGACTGACTTGATTTCCTTGTTTCCCAAGGAATTCTCAAAACTTTTCTCCAGCACCACAATTCAAAAGCATTGATTCTGTGGCATTCAGTTTACTTATAGTCCAGCTCTCACAGCCATACATTGTTACTGGAAAAGCCATAGCTTTAACCATATGGATATTTGTTGGCAAGGTTATATCTTGGATTTTTTGTATGCTATACAGATTTACCATAGTTTTCCTTCCAAAGAGCAATTGTCTTTTAATTTCATGGTGGCAGTCACCATCTAGAGAGTTTTTTCAGCCCAAAAATATAAAATCTGACATGGCTTCCATTTCTTCTCTATTTTCCAGGAAGTGAGGGGACCACTTGCCAGGATCTTGTTAGATTTAGTCCAATACTCTAGTGTGTCAAGATCCTTTTGGATCCTCTGTGTGTGTGTGTGTGTGTGTGTGTATGTGTAGAGATATGGATATCTATAGCTAGCTATATGTATGTATATAAAATGTATATATTAAATATACAATAGATATAATATAGAAAATAAATAATTATCTACCTATCTACCTCACTATCTACCTCTCTACCTCTCTATTTATCTTTCTCTCTCTCTCATCTATTTATCTCTCTATCTCTATCATCTCTCTCTCTTTTAGTCTCTCTCTCTCTCTCTCTCTCTCTCTCTCTCTCTCTCTCTCTTTATTAAAGAGCATAGTGCTAAAATAGGTCCCTGGGGTGCTTCAGTGGAGACCTCTGGTCACATTGACATTAACCCATTAAAAACTAATTTTTGAGACTGGCAATCCAACCATCTCTGAACCCATCTGATTATTTTCTAATCCATCACTCTCCATATTCTCTGCAAGAATAGATAGATAGATAGATAGATAGATAGATAGATAGATAGATAGATAAATTTATATAAACAGTAATACAACTGGCCAATCCTTATATACTCCACAATTTAGAATCCTATAAATTATGGTCTTACAAATTTTAGAACTGTCCCAAAAATATGAGTAACCTTTTGGTTTGTTTGTCCTTGTATATGGCTAGGATATATCCAAATATTCTCATGCCTAGGTTTTCACAAATGTGACCTCCAGAACCCTCAGTTTCTGCTCAAGTAACAAATGAAAGAAATGTTTATAGGATAGAGGATGAAAATGATTTAACATTTTTTTTCTAATATTTTTCTGGTTCCCCAAG
>JAQQSW010018835.1:0-11167 GCA_028646575.1 Pseudocheirus occidentalis | reverse complement strand
AAAATGTAGAAGATAAGTAAGGAAATGTTCCCAGGGAAGAAATAAATACTGGGACAAGAACAGTAGCTAGATGAAGCTTATGGAGGAAGATTATTTTAGACACAAAACACTCAGACTCCCATCTCCTGATTTTCACTTTGTAGGAATAACCAAGCATAATCCTTCAGATAAAACAAAGTTCTTTTCAAAAATAATTCTTACATGGCCCACGAAGGGAAAAGAAACAGCAACAGTCAGCAAGTATGGGCCAGGAAAGCCTGGAGCTCCCCAAACAGGCTGGGCATCTGCAGGTGTATTACGGCACTCTTTGGTCTCCTGCCTAGAAAGAAAATGAATTTCTCCTTTCTATTGAACCTCACTCACAGTCAGCATTAAATCCTGAGAATGAAATCCTGGATGAAATCACAGAAAGTCATGGAGACTGGAAATGCAAGCTAGACAGCTGTTACAGCCTCTACTCATTTTATAGACCCGGGTTTTATTTCTAGGGTAACAAAGAAACCTATTTGTTTTCATAAGTTCTTTGACCTTTTAGAAAAAGAAATGATATTCGCTTCCCTTGAAATGAGACACTTAATGCTATCCTGGGCATTGTCAGAGAGGAAATGATGAGGAAATGGTACCATTTTTTAAATGGAGAAGGAAGGTGTCCATCCAAGTGCAATCATTAAAGAAGGCAGGCAACCCCCAAACCAAGGTCATTTATCACTTGTGAGAATAGACAACACTGAGTGTCATAACATTAATTCTACTTACCATGAGAGGGATTGTGGGGTATAGAGAAGAGAACTGGACTGGGCAGTCCAGTTTCATTTCTTTGTTTTGTTTTGTTTTGTTTTTTGTTCTTTGTACTGGGAAAGGCAGGGAAATTGGGGTTAAGTGACTTGCCCAAGGTCACATGTGTTAAGTACATGTTAAGTGTCTGAGGCCAGATTTGAACTCAGGTCCTCCTGACTCCAGGGCCAGTGCTCTATTCACTGGGCTACCTAGCTACTCCAGTCTCATTTGTTTTTAATGTCAATTTACTTGTGTTGTAACAAGGGCAAGACATTTAAAACTCAGTGTCACATTCTAAAAAATGGGGAGAGCAGTTTCAGTAGTCCCTAGATCTCTGGATTGTCATGAGAAAAATGTTTTCTAAATTATAAAATGTGGAATAATTGTGAGTGATGAGCATAAGGATGATGCTTAGCCCTGGGCTTTCACCAGTGTAGGGAGGGTTAGGTGAGGTCCTCCTTTTTCCAACTTAGAGCAGCATCTTCTTTGCAAAATATAGACTCAGATAAGTTGGGGCAGCCAGGTGGCACATTGGATAGAGCACCAGCCCTGGAGTCAGAGGACCTGAGTTCAAATCCTCTTTCAGATACTTGACGCTAGCTATGTGACCCTAGTCAAGTCACTTAACCTCATTGTCTCATCAAAAAAAAAAAAAGGTAGACAGATAAGTGCCTAGGGATGGTAGCAAATTAAAGGCTTAGAGTTCCACAGCCAGTATGTGTCAAAGACAGTTTTTGAGCTCCTGACTAATTTCCTTGTGAACTCTTCCAAGCAGGCTCTACTATATAGTGAAAATAAAAATATTATATAAATCCAAACTATTCTTGTTATAAACTATATTGTGCTACATCACCATAAAGTATAATGAGACCCCTGGGTGGTGTAGTAGATAGACCCTGTTGGATCAGGAGTCAGGAACACCTGAGGTCCTATCAGGTCTCAGACACTTCCTAGCTGTGGGACTCTGCACAAATCATTAACCTCTGTCTGCTTCAGTTTCTTCAAATGTAAAATTAGAATAATGAGAGCTCATACCTCCAAGAGTTATGTGGATCAAATGAAATAATATTTTTATGGTGCTACATAAACTTTAGATCTCTTCCAAGAACCCAAAACACAAAGACTCATAACTATGTCTTTCTCCACCACGAAAGGAAGAGCCAAGTGACTGAGGTGATGTAGAAGTCAGCCATGTTGTCACACAATATGTCCATCCATTGAAAGAAATGTGCTACGGGGAAAGAGTGCTTTAAATTATACCTTATAGGCAGGGATATTCTTGTAAATGTTTAACAACCAACTCTCTGAAGAAAAATGGACAGATGACATACTTTAATTTTAATCTGAATTATCAACATTTTCCCACTGTTTTGTTAAGTCTGTATAATAATTAAAATAATAAATAAATCCTTTATGTGTAATCTCTGCCAATTTCCAAGGTATAAATCTTCATAATGAAAATTTAGCAATCAGATTTTGATTCAAAATGGCTCCAGCATACCCCAGCAGTATAGGTCATAAGTTAAGTATAAACAACACAGAAGAGTCAATCAATCATTCAAGAATTTACTAAGGAATTACAAGGCAAATACAATGATGAATGCAATCTCTCTTGGCAAAGAGGACAGTACCCATGTGGTCTCTGTCAAGTTGAAGCAATTCTGTTCTTCTGTAGTTCTAAGAGTATCCTTGACTAGTAGCTGATGAAGAAGGCATCTTTCTTGCCTGGAATCCCTGTTACAGTCAGAGTTACTTGATCAGGAATGCCAAGTGCCTTATTTCCATTGGATAGAACAAATCCCTTGTTATTAAATATAGACTTATGGAAGATGGTAGAGAAAAAGCAGTGAATCACCTGAGCTCTCCCTAAAACTCTTTCAAACACCTTTAAGTAATGCCATAAAACAATTTCTGGAACAGCAGAATCCACAAAACGGTGAGGCAAAATAATTTTCCAGCCAAAAACAGTTTAGAATGCCTGCCTGCAGGAAAGATCTGTCACACCTGGGTCAGAGAGGAGCACAGTCCAGCACAGGCCACATATACCAGCTCAGACTAGGTCTCAGCAAACCAGGAGCAGGCCTTCGGAGCCAATGAAGCAGCAGCAGCAGCAGCAGCTGCTGCTGCTTCCAGAGCTCTCAGACCATAGACCACAAGGGGATCAAACTGGTCAGAAGCAGATTACAGGGACATCTTTGCTAGAGCTAAGGTGGGATTCTATTGCTTTGCCCATGCTCAGATCCATATGGCAGTCCTGGGTGGCAGTCCCAGGAGAAGGAGGAGCACTAGCCCACCAGAGCTTGCACCCAGGAAAGAAGTGGGATCCTGGTCACAATTCCAGGGTGCAGAAGAGTACTTGCAGTTACTTATGGACCAGAGCACAGGCCAGGAAAGGAGTAAATACTCCTCTACTTAGTTAATATCACCTTGAATGAACTAAAACATACAAGTCCCTTGAAATATCTCTGAAAAATGGCTGTACAAAACCCCTGAAGCTTGGGACAGGATACCTTTCAAATTGGAAGCAGAGCCCTACATTAAGAAATAGTTAAAAATCAAGAAATAGGCTCAGAAAAGTTAGTAAATACAAAAAAGAAATTCTGACCATAGAAAGTTTATTATGGTGACAAAGATGATAAAAAAAACACACTCTCAAGATGAAAATAAAGTCAAAACCCCTACATCCAAAGCCTCCAAGAAAAATATTAATTGGTCTTAGACCATGGAAGAACTCAAAAAGGATTTTGAAAATCAAGGAAGAATAGAGGAAAAATGGGAACAGAAGTGAAAGCAATGGAAGAAAACCATGAAAAACAAGTCAACTTCTTGGTAAAGGAGACACAAAAAACACTGAAGAAAATAACACCTTAAAAAACAAACTAGGCCAAATGGTAAAAGATGCATGAAAAAGTCAATGAAATGAAAAAAAATGCTTTTAAAAGCAGAATTGGAGAAATGGGAAAATTTGGCACAGAAATTCGTTGAAGAAAAAAAAACTCCTTAAAAAGTAGAATTGTCCAAATGAGAAAGGAGATACAAAAGCTTACTGAAGAAGATAATTCTTTGAAGATTGGAACTGAGCAAATGGAAGCTAATAAATTAAAAAATTGAAGACAATGTGAGATGTCTCATTGGAAAAACAACTGACTTGGAAAACAGATGCAGGAAAGATAATTTTAAAATTATTGGACTACCTTAAAACCATGATAAAGAAAGAGCCTACCCATCATCTTTCAAGAAATTATGAAGGAAAAGAGCCCTGATATTCTAGAACCAAAGGGTAGAATAGAAATTGAAAGAATCTGCTGATTGTCTGAAAGCTATCCCAAAATGAAAATTCCTAGGAGTATTATATTATAGTCAAATTCCAGAGTTTCCAGGTCAAGGAGAAAATATTCCAAGCAGTCAGAAAGTAATAATTCAAGTATCACAATCAAGATAACACAAAATTTAGCAACTTCTACATTAAAGGATCAGAGGGCTTGGAATATGATATTCCAGAGGGCAAAGGAGCTAGGATCAGAACCAAGAATCACCTACTCAGCAAAATTGAGTGTAATCCTTCAGGGGAAAAATGGATATTCAGTGAAATAGAGGACTTTAAGCATTTTTGATACAAAGACCAGAACTGAATAGAAAATTTGTCTTTCAAATATGAGACTCAAGAGAAGCATAAAATGGTAAACAGGAAAGGTAAATGATAAGGGACTTAATAAAGTTAAACTGTTTACATTCCTACATAGGAAGATGATACTGGTAACTCATAAGAATTTTCTCATGATTAGGGCAGTTAGGAGTATACATAAACAGAGGGCACAAGTGTGAGTTGAATATGAAGGGATGATATCTAAAAATACAAAATTAAAGGGTGCGAGAGGAATGTACTGGGACAAAGGGAAAGGGAGATGTAGAATGGGGAAAAAACTATCTCACATAAAAGAAGCAAAAAAAATCTTTTACAATGGAGGGGAAGAGGGGAGAAGTGAGGGAGAGTAAACGAACTTCAGTTTCATCAAAATTGACTCAAAAAGGCAATAACATACACACTCAATTGGGTATTAAAATCTATCTTACCCTATAGGAAAGTAGTAGGGGAAGGGGATAAAAGAAAGGGAGTGTGGGTGATAGAAGGGAGGGCAGATTGGAGGAGAGAGTAGTCAGAAGCAAAACACTTTTGAGGAGGGACAGGGTGAAAGGAGAGAAGAGAATAAAAAGGGTGAGGAGAAATAGGATGAAGGGAAATACAGTTAGCAATAGTAATTTTGGGGGAAAAAAATTGAAGCAACTTTCTTTGATCAAGGCCTCATTTCTCAAACATATAGAGAACAGAGTCAAATTTATAAAACTAAGAGCCATTCCTCAATTTGTAAATGAACAAAAGATACAATGTTTCAGATGGAATAATCAAATTTATCAACAGCCATATGAAAAATGCTCTAACTCAAGAACTGGACATTGAGAGGATGCCCATCAATTAGAGAATGGCTGAACAGGTTATGGCAGGTGATTATCACAGAATACTATAGTGCTTTAGGAGGTGATGAGTGCGATGCTCTCAGAAGGCTCTGGAGAGACTTACATGAACTGATGCAAAGTGAAATATATTGTGTACAAAGTAATAGCAAATTGTCAGATGATCAACTGTGAATGACTTAACCATCCTCAGCAGTGCACTGACCCAAGACAGCTCTGAAGGACTTATGATGAAAAATGTTGTTCATCCCCAAAGAGGGAACTGTTGGTGTTTGAATACAGATTGAAACAAAAAAAAATTTTTTTAATTCCTATTACTTTTTCTTAAGGGTTTTTCAGGTCTGTGTTTTCTTCCACAACATGGCTAATATGGAAATGTTTTGCATGACTGCACAGGCATAATTTTTATCAACTTGCTTGCCTTCTCAATGGGGAAGGGGAAAGGGAGGAAGGAGGAGTATTTGGAACTCAAAGTTTTAAAAATGAATATTGAAAATCCTTCTTTACATGTAACTGGGGAAAATAAAATGCTAAATAAAATTGTTAATGAAAAAAAGATCTTGAAAAATTTAACCCTTATTTAAGTCTGGTGTTAACAATGTCTATGAAGTAACATCAAAAATATGCATGATAAATTGGAATAAATTAAAATCATTCTGAAATAAATAAAAATACAGAATTATGTCATTTCAAAGACACAATATGAACACAAAATTCGACACTACCAAGTAGAAATGTATGAGAGGGTTATTACCACCAAGAATAGGGGGAAAAGTGGGGGTCAGACGTTGGTAGATATAAATGATGATGGGTATGGAGCAAGAAATACACTGCTGCCCTTTGTCTGATGAATTCCGGCTCCTCTCCTGGTCAGGACGGCTACCACTGACATTAGGCGATCTTGTCACCTCCCACTGCTGCTCCTATCTGACGTCATACACACAGCTGGGCTAACTTGAAAAGTGTTTCCTTGTTTATCATTCCTCAACAGTCAGCTTGCTTCCATCCCAGAGCTGATTTGGAATCTGTATACACTATCTACTGCTATAAAACATTCTCGCCTTCCAGTAGTCAATCTCTGATCAGACATAATCAGTACATGTCTCCAACCTCAGCCCTTACAGATGCGCATGGCTCACTCCCTCATTCAGCTGAAATAGCTTGTTCACTGGTGGCTTGGATTAATCCCTGATACAGATAAGCAAGAAGGGTGATGGGGAAGTAGACAGTGATGGGAAATGCTGCCTCCTCATAAGGGCATCTCACTACTCTCTCTTACTCTTCAAAAGTCTCCACTGGAAACAAGGTGCATAGCATTCCTAGGAACTAACTCTCATGCTAGCAGCAGAGATTCCCAGAAAAGAAAGGTGCCTGCTTCATCTGCCCCTGGTCAATGATACTCTTAGGATCACAGAATTACTTAGACTTGGCACAGATCACATAGGTCCTCAAATCTAGCTTTTTTCCTAAAAAGTAATTGCACCTTCGGTGTCCCCAACAAACGGTTGAGTGACTTCATCTCAGAGACATTTAGGGGCCATGATGGCGCAGAGGAATAGAAAGAGTTTGGGACCTGGGTTCAAATTCAGACTTTTTCCACTTGTTCCTTGTTTGACATTATGGCATCTTTCAATCCCCAAAAGGGTCATGAAGAGAGGGACATGACTTAAAAAAGATTAAACAACAAATCATTCATCCAGCTAATATTTGTTAAGTGGGCCTACTATGTGCTGGGCACTCTGCTAGATTTTGAAGATAAAAACAAAAAGAATAAAACAATCCCTACCTTCAAGGCAAGTGTCTTCACCCCTCTGTGCTGCTGTTTCTACATCTGTCCAATGAAAAGTTGAACACAATGATCTCTCAGACCCTTTCATCTCTGAAGCTATAATCCTATGACCCCTTATGTCTGCCCTACCCCAGCTCAGGAAGACCCCTCTAAGTGATTTAGCTCCAACCATCAAGTGGCTCTTTTCTTTACTTGTACCAGCTTCTCTACAGCTTCCATTAATTTAAACAGCATTTATTAAGTACCTTTTTATGTGCAAGGAACTCCTAGTCACTGACGATTTAAAAAAAACAGATAAAAATAAGAAAGTTCCTGGCCTCAAGAAGAGTATAATCTACCATCCATCTTGCATAGGGGTAGCTAGGTAGTGCAGTGGATAGAGCACCAGATCTGATGTCAGAAAGACCTGAGTTAAAATCCAGACTCAAATACTTATTAACTGTGTGATCCTGGGCAAGTCATTTAATTCTGTTTACCTCAGTGTCCTTATCTGTAAAATGAGCTGGAGAAGGAAAGCATTCCAGTATTTATGCCAAGAAAACCACAAATGGGGTCATGAAGAATCAGACACAAGTGAAATAACTAAAGTACAAAAGAATCCATCCTGCAAGATCCAATGACCAAGTGGAATAATAAAGTGGAATAATTCTTCTTCCTCAGTGTCAATTCCCCAAATACTTGAAGATAGATGCCATCCTACAACCCCTTACTCCTTCCACCATCCTCCACCCAAGTGTTCTCTTCTTCTAGCTAAATGTTCCCAGTTCAGCTCAGTCCAAAATCCTATTCAGTGACTTTCCTTTGAGAGCATGCACTTCTGTCTTGTGAGGCCTTCCTGCCAATTACTCCTAATAAATTTTCCACCCCTTTTCAAGAGTGAAGCATCATTATCTTGAGGAATCTACATTTAATTCTTCTCTGCCTAGTAACAAAGGGGGTGTAAGATGTGGTTCTCTTACAGCATAACCCAAAATGCTGCTATTTTTCTTTTCTAAGGCTTTTCTTTCTCTGATTTCTTAAGAATTCTCCATTTCCTTGATGTTGGCTTCTTGGGCAAGGGGGAAGGAAGGAGTTATTTTTTCCCCTTATGCCAGTTTTTGATCTTCGTGAATTCCAGTCTTGAAGATACATTTCCCCACTAATCAAAAAGTATTTGCACAATACGAAATCATGGATCATATTTCATGTGCAAAGATGGTACCATTGAACTCACCTTCATTGTATCTCTGTGGGTGATATTAGGTGGATGTGATGGAACAATCACATTGACAGTATTGTAGAGTTTTAAAAGAGATGAATGGCTATATAGGCACCCCAGACCTATACATGAAATCCCTTTAGAACTAGATATAGATGTAATATGTGCATAAATATATGTGAGTCTATCTATATACATGTGTATATGTGTACATATCTGTATGCATATGTTTACATGCATGTAAGCATACATGCAACCTGTGTGACTTCCATAAGGAATGTTTATCATAGATATAGATATATAAACATATGTATGTACATATACACACAAATATGTAGATTATGCAAATATGTATATATCACATATGGTATAGACTCTGTGTGTATATATACACACATTATATATATATATATACATACACATATATGTGTGTACATGTGTGTATGTATGTAGAGACCATGGGTCATAGCCTACCTTGGCACTTCCAATCTGTGTGACTTCCATGAGGAAGTCATCTAATGTCTCTGAGCCTTCATAATATGTGTGTATGCACATATACACACATACATATGTGTGTATATATGTCTGAGTATGTCTCATCACATATGGTATAGGTCATATGTATCTTTCAGTAGAGTCCTTTGGGCAGAGTCTGCCCTGGTTCTCACAACCTGTGTGGCTTCCACCAGGGAGTCGTCTAACACCTCAATGGTGAAATGGGGGAGTCCCCTGAAGTCGCAAAGATCACAGAAGGTAAGCACCCACCGGAAGGTGCCTCAGAGAGCCGTCTTCCTCCCCACTACGACAAAAGAGGAAAGGAAGCACGACTTTATGTTTCCAGAAAAGAATTTGGCTTAAATTCTTTTTTCAGTAGTCACTGTGTGACCACAAGCAAGCCACCAAACCTCTCTGAACATCAGTTTTCTCATCAGGAAAGATAATAATCATAAAAAATTAGCATTTATGTAGCACTTTAAATTTGCAAACCTCTTTGCAAATATTATTTCATTTGAGCCACACCACAACCCTGGAAGGTAGGCGTTATTATTTTATTATCCTTATTATTATCCTTAAAGAGGAAACTGACGCAGGAAGAAGCTAAGTGACTTGCCCAGGGTCACACAGCTATTAAATGTCTGAGGCTGGATTTGAACTCGGGTCTTTCTGATTCTAGGTCCAGCACTCGTTCCACTGTGATCCCTAGCTGCCTTATAGAGAGAATGACCTTCAGGTACAGGAGGATCACAGTCACAGAATCTCAGAGCTGGAATCTCAGAGAGAAGGTTTCCTTCTATAATTATCATGCTTATTTTTTCCCATCATACCAGACTGTTAACTATTGACCATGGAGTCCACCAAAACCTTGGATCTTTTTCAGAGTAATTATGAAATGGGGAAATGGGAAGCTTCAAGGCCACGGGTGGTCTTCTAGGAACTTGGGTGCGGCCTTTTTACTCAGTCCAAGTTTTACAGAACAAATCCTTTTATTAAGGGGATTTGTTGTATGAAGTTTCGATTCAAGGAAGGGCTGCACTCGAGGACCTAGAGGTTGCACATGTGACCTTGAGGTTGCAGGCTCCCTACCCTTGCCAGCCAGTCCTCACAAAGCTTGGTACACTGACTAAAGCAGAATTTACTGTCAAGAGATTTGTATTCAAATTCCAAATCTTTCACATACTAATGGTGTGAGACTGGACAAGTGTCTTGAACTCAATTTCCTCACTTGAAAAATGAGGGAGGTGGACTCAATATCTTTTAATATCTCCTACTTCTAACTGGATAGGATGGAAGGAAGGAAGGAAGGAAGGAAGGAAGGAAGGAAGGAAGGAAGGAAGGAAGGAAGGAAGGAAGGAAGGAAGGGAGGGAGGAAGGAAGGAAGGGAGGGAGGAAGGAAGGAAGGAAGGGGGGGAGGGAGGGAGGGAGAGAGGAAATAATAATACCAATACTATTGATATAACATTCTAAAGTTTGCAAAGCATTTTATAAATATTGTCTCATTTCATCCTCGCAATAACCCTGGGAGGTAGGTGCTATTGTCATTTTCATTTTACAGGGGGAGAAACTGAGGCAGGCAGAAGTTAAGTAACAGCTAATAAGTGTCTATTTCTGAAATTAATGCTTTAAGCTGATTGCATCCCATTGCAAACTGAGGTGATATCTGTAGAGCACTTTGTAAACCTCAAAGTGCTGTATAAACACAAACTATCATAATCATTTCCTCCACTGCTAGCATCAAATTCAGAATAAACATAATAGCTGCCATGTCGTCAGTTAAAGAGTTCTTGCAGAGCATTCATCAGTGAGCTCAGTGAGTGTTGGATCCCATGCAGATCACACATACTGCATGAAATGGCACTGCTACCTGTCAGCCATTGAGACGCCACCTAATTGCTTCCTATTCCAGTGATCTGCATTCCCCAGGCACATTAGGAAATAAGGTTTCTTAAGCATGGCTAGCCAATGGAGTCCAAGCCACCAGCTCTGGGAGGGAGAAGAGAGCTCCAGGGTAGGAGGTCTTGAGGCTATCTATTATAGTTCTAACCCTCCTGACTGTATGAATATCATCAGGGCCAGAGGTATGGGGAAGAGCATATGGGAAGATGGATATTGAGGATAGGAACTTGATGATCAGGGCTTTCATGCTCTGCTTTTCCTTTCTGAGGGGACCAGCTCCTTAAATTGTTTGTTTGGGTTTTGCTATCAATATCTCTCTCCAAGCACCCACCGAGAGGCGTTGGGTCACGGAATTTCTCCTGCAACCAAGGGATGAAGCTCCAGTCTGAAAAGTTTCTGTTTTTATAAGAAAGAAAAATGAAGAAATGAAGGAAGGAAGGAAGGAAGGAAGGAAGGAAGGAAGGAAGGAAGGAAGGAAGAAGGGAAAGAAGAACGAAGGAAGGAAGGAAGGAAGGAAGGAAGGGAGGGAGGAAGGG
>JAQQSW010018834.1:0-11167 GCA_028646575.1 Pseudocheirus occidentalis | reverse complement strand
CCTGCCCTACCTGAAAATAAGAGAGCAGAGCAGGGGAGGGGCTTTACAGTGGAATTGCTATTTTGGGTGTGGGGCAGGGGAAGACAGGGAGAAAATTTGTAATTCAAAAATGTAATGAAAATGAATAATGTAAACAAGAAAACAAAAAATAAATTAAAAAAAAATGGAACAGGACCAACATGTACAAAAATATTCACAGCAACTTTTTTTGTTATGGCAAAGATTTGGAAATTAAGGGAATGCCCATCAATTGGGGAATGGCTGAACAAGTTGTGATATATTAATGTAATGGGATATTATTGTGCTATAAGAAATGAATTTCAGGTGGATTTCAGAAAAACCTGGAAAGATTTGCATGAACTGATGCTGAGTGAAATCAGCAGAACCAGGAGAACACTGTAAATAGTAATAGTGACATTGTGCTATGATCAACTATGATTGACTTAGCTCTATTCAGCAATACAATGAAAAGACTCATGATGGAAAAATGCTTTCCAGCTCTCAAGAAAGAACTATGAAGTCTGGGGGCAGCTAGGTGGCACAGTGAGTAGAGCACTGGCCCTGGAGTCAGGACCTGAGTTCAAATCTGGCCTCAGACACTTAACACAAAAACTAGTCATGTGACCTTGGGGAAGTCACTTAACCCCAATTGCCCTGCATCCTGCCCCTCTCCAAAAAGCAATAAATAAATAAAAAAGAACTATGAAGTCTGAATGCAGATCAAAGCATATTGTTTTCACTTGTTTATGTTTTTTCTTGTGGTTTCCCCCTTTGTCTTGATCTTTCTTTCACAATGTGAGTAATGTGGAAATATGTTTAACATGATCAAACATGTATAACCTATATCAAATTGTTTGCCATACTGGGAAAGAGGAAGGTAAGAGAGTGAGGTAAAAAAAACAATTGGAACTCAAAATCTTATAAAAATGAATGGTGAAAACTATCTCACATGCAACTGGAAAAATAAAATAGTATTAAGTATGTGTGTGGGGGAAGTTTTAACAGTTATTTCTTTGAGAAATTACTCCAGCACACTAAAATTCTCATATTACAAGTTTCCAAAAGTAAATGCCTCATAGACTATACTTATATAGAGAATGCCTAATTTTGGTGTCAGACAGCAGGTAGCATAGTTCATTATTAGTTCTCAGGAATAATGATTGGTCATAGCATTCATTAAATTTCCTAAGTCTTTCCAAGTTGCAAAGCTTTTTGCATTCCTGAATTACTTCAGAAAGACTTCTATGTTATAGACTCAGCATTCTCTCTTTGACTTTATTTCTTCTGTTCACCTTAATTATCTTCCCTTATCTGATTATTCACCCATTTTTACCACTGCCCAACCCTTTATTTTGTTGGCAGAATAAATGACTTCTATAAAGATGATCAGAATCTTCTACTCTCAGTCTAAACACAAGAAAATGTAGATCCTGAAAATCAATAGACAGAAACCTAGAATTTCTTTTCACATTCTCAAGATGTGTTATTTGTTAACAATGAAAAATAGTACCATGTTCCCAGTAAAAGGAGGAACATACTCTGTTGCTTTGAGTAAGGTTTTAAAGAAACAAGGGAAATTCTACATGCTTTAATTTTTTTGTGATATTGACTTAAGGATGTCTTCTTCCTACTCAGCTTCTCAGTTCTATCTGGTTAGGTTTTTGTCTTCCTGACCCTTTCTTACACTTTGAGAGTTAGGTAGTTGGAACAAAATGAGCCATGCTACTTGCGAAGGCTTTAAGATACTCCTTAAATTTACTTCGAGTGGGTTGTGTAACAAAATGGCAAAGAATCTTACAGTTGGCATAACTTCTGCATTATGCATTGGATATGCATAACATTTGACATACATAGTGGTTTACAGAGAGGTCTGATTATACTGATGTCAGAAATTTATGTAACTAATAACTATTAATATAACTTTCTGCCATAGGAAATAGGGACCTACTTGTAGTATGTAGGGATCTCGGTGAGATGAGGGGGAGAAGAGATCCCTTTTTGAGTTTCCAGTTTGGAGCACAATTTTGCCCTTAACCAGAGTGTTTAAAAGTTCAATTTATGATGTTGCTGATAGGACAACAAATGCAGATTTAAATTTTGAGAAATGGAAGCTGTGTTTTAATCAGTATAGAAAAGTCCTGGCATGGAACCATCTTCCACCGTTACATAAAAATAACTTCACTCTAACTTACGGTCTTAGAAATTTTCTTGGGCCTGAAGGAAAGATAGGAAAATGCACCTCCTTCCCTTCTTTGAAGAAGTAGGGAACTATTGGTTTGTACCACTCTACACGTTCTTTTCCTCAGATGATATTTTCATTAGACTTGCTGAAATGCCTTTGCTTTCTTTCCTCTTTATTTTTGTTATATGTGATGAGTCTGTGTAGGATAAAGGAGAAGGATATATTGGGAAAAGACAGAGAAGTAAAAACATAAGACACTGATGTTTTTACATTTGCTAGGGCACTGAGAAGTTAAGTGACTTAACATTAGGGTAATGGAACCAGTATGTGTCAGTTAGGACTTGAGTCCAGATCGTCTTTGCTCCAGAGTAAGTCATCTCTTCTTTGTGACTTACTTGGATTAGAACACTGAGCATTTAATGTCTCTCTTGGGAACTACTTTTTTGTGTATCAACATATCCTTGGTCACTTTATAGCATGGCACCTGACACATAGGGAAGAGGAAGAGGGACTGAAGCTGTGATTTCATTAACATAAGGAACTATAATGTTTTAGTTTTAGTTTTCAAATCTTTTTGTCTTTTTCACCTTCAGCAAAGAAATCAACAAAGAATCCTTTTCAGGTGAAATCGTATAATATATGGGCTCAGAAATGAGTAATGGATAGCAGATCCAGGAACTTAAAAAAATACATGTTGGCAATTTCTCTGAAAGGAATAATTATAGAAAATTGCCTCTTGTAATTTCAGACTGACTTGCACAGGGCCACACATGTATTACTGGCTTCAAGAGAAATGTTCTTTAGTCCAGTACGTCATGTTGACCTGCATGTGGATGACACAATAAAACTTATTGAGTTGATCCAACCTCTAGACATTTATTTACTACTGGACATTCTATGGCAATCACCATACCAATTCATATATTTGTTCTAAAAGTTCATTTTGCTTAGAGGACTATCCAACTCCCATTTAGTTCATCTGAAAAATACTAGTTAGGATATGACACTTTTCTGAGTCATATCTGGTTGGACATTCCTAAAGATAATACCAAATTTACCAAGCCTACTGCTTCATCCACTATTTAGAATCTTCTGTTTGGAGATAAACTATGTGGGTAACTTTCATAAATCTCCATTTCCTTTTGTCTTTTACAGTACCCTGAGGAATTATGACATAATACACAATGAAGTGATATAACCCTTATGCCTCAAAACTGTTGAATTTCTCAAAATTAAATCTATTTTTTTCATTTGTTTTATATTCCTCCATGGTTTTCACAGGATTCGAGTGGTACTTTTTCATTTCCATTTGCAATGCAATCTTGACCTGGTGATGTAGTTATCAGCGGTCAAAAGCCATGCAGTATTTGTAATGACTGTTGGTCTTAGTCTCCCTACCATGGCCATAATTTTTTATTGCTTTTCCACCTTTCATTTTAGTTTTCTTCTCTTCTTCCCTAATTTTTTTCTAATTCACTTTCTTCTCCAACTTGCTTTCTTTTCTCTTGAATAAGAATTGACAGTGGCCCCCCCAAGAGCATTACCCAAATTTGGTGACATTCAAAGTTAAAGAAGTCATGTAGCTAAAGCACCCCATCTTAAACTTGTCAGCCTCAATTCTCTTATCTTTAAGGAACAGCAACTAAGTCATGGGGTCATTGTGAGAAACAAATGAACTAACTCAAGTAAAGCACTTTATAAACCTTGGAGTGGCATATAAATGTAGCTATTATTGCTAATACTACCTTTCATTGTAAAAATACAGGCTTACACACTATGCTATTACTGCAAACTCAAAGTAAGTGTTCAGATTTCTATTACACTGACATTTGACATGTGAAATAAATGGAAATTGTAAAACTTTTAATTTTTCAGAGAGTTTATGGTATAATGTAAAGTGTCCTAGGTTTGTAATAGAGATAATCAAATCCTGGTTCTCAGATTTACTAACTGTGTAACTTCGGGCAAATTATTAAGTCCTCTGAGCCTCTGTTTCTTCATTGGGAAGATGGGAATAATGATTAAACATCTATTACATGGGGCTGGTCTAAGAAAAGTACCTTGTTAATCATTGAGATACTATGTGAGGATAAGCTATTTTACTATTGGGTATACTGGCATCTAAGTCTTAGCATTCTATGGCATGGATGGAGATTCAATTCAATTTAATTTGATAAAATTTTTAAATCACCTACTATGATTAAATTACTATGAAACTTACTGGAAGTACCAAGTCAAAAATGAAACAGTCCCTGCTTTCAATATTACATTCGACCAGAAATGAAAACAACAATTTCTTCCCAAACTCCATTACTAAAAGTGTCCTTCTTCTTTCTTGGTGACCCTCACCCAGAGAAATACCACCTTTTCCCAGTCACTGTAACATATGTCTTTACCTACTTATCTTTAACATATTTTTTCAGTCATAGTCACAAGTTGTAGTGGCTGATGAACATTTTGGAAACAAGTTATTGTGAAGTGAAATGTTGATGGTTTTATATGAATGCACTCAAAGAACGTCTACTATGTCTACTAAGAATGATTAAGTTCTATTTAACCCAAAATGATCGTCTTGGATTGCTGTTGTTAAGTAGCTATTCCATGCACCACCACATTTATTAAACATAAACCCAGCTAGAAAATCCCATCATTGTTAAGAAGGCATCCCATTCACTTTAAAGGACTTTTGGGTACAGTCTTAGAGCTTTCAATTAGATGCAAATAAAGGAAGTAAAAGATTGGCTAAAATTCAATGAAGAATGGTTCACTGAAAAATATTCCAAAATCCCTTTGCATAGACTGTCCTGCCCACCCAACCTAAATGTGCTCAAAAATGATTGGCGTCCTCTTTCTCAGCACTTTGTGAACTTGGCTCTATAAAATTGTGGAAGCAGGATGAATAGCCCAGACTGTGAGTTGTTTCTCCATGTGCAAGTATTGTTTAGCTAGACAGTCCCTCCATCCCAGGAATAGGTGGTTTTAAAAATTAAACAAAACATTTTTCTCAGGGTGGCATATTTATATGGCTTTACAATTTGGGTTTCTCTCTCTATGAAGAAAATCCTATCACTTAACCATTTAATTTTCAAAGAGAGGTGGTTAAAGAGTACTTTTTCCATGAAGATGGCTGTGGATTTATGAAAACAATCAGCTGTACTCATGGCAATCAATGTGGCATCCAAGCCGTGTGTGGTTTTACAGGGATAGAAGCAGATGGCTTACTGTGTGAGGGAATGAGAACTGATTATTGATTTGCTATTCTCCTAATGACATCAGTGGAGAGTGGTAATGGATTGTACCATTTGTAAAAGAGTAAATAGCCATTTTTATATTATTTCTTTCTTGAAAATTGACTCCCAGTAGTGAAAGTATAATATATGCCTGTCTAATACCTTGTAGCACAAAACAGATTGCATGGGGGGAATATAGTGAAACACGGTAGAAATTTGCTAATATTTATAACTTCAGCTCAGTCAGAAAAAAATCAAAAAGTACAGCATCCTCCTGCTCCCATTTGCTACCAATATTTTGCTTTTTTTTCCAGTTCGTGGTAATTCCAGTGAGTTTGGAAAAGTATTTTTTTAAGTTCCTGGATCTGCTATCCATTACTCATTTCTGAGTCCATATATTACATGATTTCACCTGAAAAGGATTCTTTGTTGATTTCTTTGCTGAAGGTGAAAAAGACAAAAATAAAAATCTTATGGAAGGGAATTTTAATCACTTTCAACTGAAAAAGGTGTCATAATCTTAGAAGGTTAACTGAAGAGGATGTTGTCATAATTTTCTATTGTTTTCTGTTTTGAAAACAATAAGTATTTGGGTTATTCTATTTGGCATATTTATCTTTGTTTGTCCTCTCCCATATGTTACTTTCCTAAATTAGGAAGCCTGTGTAGAAGCTCCCACTGGATTATATAAAGTCCTGCTGTGTTTAAATCTCCTAGTCACATCCCTCCCAAGGTGCTGACCTCTGTACTGTTTCCCATACTGATTGCACAAAGTTACAGGAACCCTGAAGTAAATTCTACTTTTAAATCAGACGATTCTTTAGGAAACTGGACTGTTATTATATAGCAAGTTCTCACAGAAACAAGCATATTTCCATGAATTATAGTCACAATTCACAAAACCAAGTTATATTTAGATTTTTTTGAAGTAATTCCATCCTTGAACTAGAAAAGCTCACTACTTATCCCAGCTATGACACATGGATTGATCATTTGAACACTCACTAGAATTCATTGTACAATCCATTCATTTATCCCCACCTTACCATTCTAGGGAAGGGGAGAAGGAGATAGGGATAGAAGGGAAGGAAGAGAAAGGGCAAGAGAAAGAAGAGGCAAAGGTAAGATTATGCAAAGCAAGGGAAAAGTGAATCAGAAAAGTGACAGGAAGGAGTGAGAATCAGAAAGGAAAACTGGCAGCCAGAAAGGAGAAAGAGAGGCAGAAAGATAGAAAGATAAGGATGAAAAGGAGAAAGTGGAACAGAAATGAGAAAAAAAAGAAAGGCTGAAAGGAGAAAGTAATGGAGGGAAGAGAGAATAGGAGGCAAAAGGGAAAAAAGAAGAAAAAGAGAACATCAGCACTAATTTTCTTCTCTTTTCACCCAGAGGACAAGAGCACAGAGAATATTACCACTGAATCCCAAGGTAGGTGTGGGTCATTCCTGACATGCTACAGAACTCATTCTCCATTGCAATGATGGAGTGTGGGATGCCCCATATCGTTCACAAGATGGCTTTGGATGTCTCTTTATCCTGAAAGCTGCTCCCATCTTGTTGAAGTTCTGCCTATTCCACCCTGTCCAGTCCATCAGAGAAAAAGCAATCCTTCAGCTCTCCTTAACTAATATATATACATATGCATATGCATATATTTGTATAGATATATACGTATAGGTATTTATGTATATTTTTATACAGAGATGTATAGTTAGTACATGTGTATAGATGTGTATATAGGAGTACAAATGAGTACTATATTTACATGTACATATGTTTTTATGTATGTACAAATAAGTAAAAGTAGTCTAGAAGTTAGGAAGCCTAGATTCAGGTCCAGAATTTCCCATTTCTTCACAGTATGACCTTTGAGCAAGTCATTTAAATCTTCCTGAGACGACATTGTAGGATATTGTATTATTAGTAGTAAAATGAGGGTAGTAATATATATCCTGCTTATCTAGTATCAATGAGAATTAGCACCATGACTGCACTGGTATAATGATTTCCAGAATAAGGAAATTTCCTGTACCAAAGCAACTGCTTTGTCTACAGCTTAGTGTCTTAGAGAGTGACCAGGGACACTGACATGTCAAATGACTTGCCCCGGGTCACTCCTAAGAATTGAACCCAGGTCTCTGAGGCTTCAAGGATGACTCTATTCTGCCATATTGCCTTTCAGTGGTTACAGAATAATGTAGAAAATCTTGCTTGCAATTTGGTTTATTATCTCTATGCTTATCTATATAAACTCAAGCTCTTATCATGAGGGCATTAGTGGGAACTCAGTACATGTTTACTAAATGAAATGATAAACAAAGATTCATATATTTGAAAAGAAATTTAACAATGGGGGTGGTTAGGTGGCACAGTGAATAGAGCACTGGCCCCAGAGTCAGGAGGACCTGAGATCAAATCCAACCTCAGACACTTGAGAGAAAAACTAGCCATGTGACTTTGGGCAAGTCACTTAACCCCAATTTCCCTACAAAAAGTAAGAAAGCAAGAAAGCAAGAAAGGAAGGAAGGAAGGAAGGAAGGAAGGAAGGAAGGAAGGAAGGAAGGAAGGAAGGAAGAAATTTAACAAGAAACAAAACAATATATGTGGGATGTCAGTTAAGTCCAGTAAAAGCCCTAGGGCTGGGGTAGGCAGAAAGGATTTATGAAGGAAGTGGGACTTTAGTTGACCCATGTTGTTGTCCAGTTGTTTCAGTTCTGTCTCATTCTTCAGGAGAGTGAGTTGCCATTTCCTTTTCCAGGTCATTTTATAGATGCCACAACTGAGATGGAGAGGTTTAAGTGACTTGTTCAGTGTCACATGGTTAGAAAGTGTCTGAGACCAGATTTGAACTCAGGAAGATGAGTCTTCTTGACTTCAGGCCTGGCTCTTTACCAATTGTACCTCCTAGCTGACCTAAATCCTAAAGAGTCTAAAGATCTTGGGGTTGGGAGGTGTGGGGGGGAAGGGGGAGCAGGATCCATTTAATTATGAAGGAGATTGTTCCAGGTGGTGGGGAAAGGAATACAAAAAGGGAAAAAAGTGTCAAAGTGAAAGGTAAATTTGAAGACAATGAGTTGACCTGCCTGACTAGACAGCTAAGCCCTAAAGATACTTGGTAGATCAATGGCAGAGACTGAGTTCTTACTTTCTCAGGGTCAACTCTCTGGGGTATTTTCTTTCTTTAAAAATTCTGGACAATAGAAAAAGCTATTCATCTTTGGCATAGGAAATGCCTGACCAATAGCAAGAGGCTATCTGGCCCAGAGGTCTCCATGGTTTCTGTGTCTTCAATGAATTTTTGCCTCTTTGCCTCAGGATCCCTGCTGTCTGACTGAAACTCAATATCTTGATTTGGATTCTGGGCCCTGATTGTCCAGGAAAGAGCAAAGAGAAAAGCCAAGCTTCTGACATGGGAGACTAGCTGGGCAGGATGCTTGCTGTCCCAGTTCATTTTCAAATTCTCCCTTTTATTTCCTTGCCCCAAATCTCAACAGTGAAGCAAGTAATAAATGAGTTTAATGCTCATGCTACATGCTATATTGCCATTTAACCACCAAGAATCAGTGCTGCCCAAACACTCAACTGCATTCAGTGATAAGGGCCAATTACAAACAATATGAATAGTACTCTAAAACAGAGTGGTTTTCTAGGGAGTAATTTCAAGTTCTCTATGATTCTCAAAAAGTTGACTAACTCACTCTCCTAACTCCACACCTTTTAAGAGTAACAATGCTCATTTTGTTAGCCTTAGGCATGAGTAATCAATCTAGCTCTGATTTAGCCCCCTACGTGATGGAAAACTATACCCAGCTCTTGCTGCATTTCTATGTGTGCTATGTATGGCATAACTGTATAGAGTTCTTTATTCTTAACAATAAGAAAATAACATGAAACAACCACCAAGATCCTCACCTTCTTCTTCATATTCACTCCTATCAAGTCAGTGCAAGCTCTCAAGTCTTTATTTTCAGGCAAGCACGAAAGTCAAAAAAGTGAAAAGAAGATAAGCGTTTCTGTTCATAGATTCTAACTTCCTTAAGAGTTAGGCAGGAGCTGTCCATGGTCACTCTGGATTTCACCCCCGCCAGTCCCTGTGATTGGTTGATCCCATCTTTGTCTGCTCTTGGCTGCTGAACCCTAGCTAGGGTTCTACACTTCACACCCGCCCCGCCCCCCCCCCCCCCCGCACACACACACCATCCCCTGAATCTGCTCCTCAATGGGGGTGGGAGGAAGAGGATATAGGAGAAAACCTTGACATTAAAGACATGAAAAATATCCTTGAGAATTAAAATAGGCTGCCTCCATGCTGACAATTATTTTTCTTTACCTTCAAATGAAGAAAAAAAAAGTGTGTTGGCAAGAGACCTACAAACCTTTCTATCTCTCAACTCCAAGTTGATTACAACTCCATTTCACTTAGAATCTCTCATTGACTCAACCGTTAAACTTAATAAATGGAAAGAAGCCCAGGCAGATGATTGATAGCTCATTTCTCCCTCTTTCTTTACCCCTCTACCCCAATTCATTTCTCTTTTTGCTATTCTAAGAAATGCTCTGGGCATATAGAGAGTGGGGTTAGCTATATAGAGACCCATAGAATTTGCGAAGATGATGGGACATTGGAGATAGTTTCCTAAAATTGCAGAGTTAGATGAGACCAAGACTCTGCCAACTCCTTCCTGCTGTGAGGTAAAACTTACATGAGTTTACAGCAAATGTGACCACCTGCTAGGCAGTCGGTACTTGAGTGAGGACCTTGAGCAAGCAAATAACCCTATCAGCCCCCCTCCCACTACCAATGACCTCCCTTGTCTCACTGACATACTGCTTGATTAATTCTTTAATATTTAGCACATTCCCACTACAATAATACTTTTCTCATATTAACATCTTAATGATGCTGAACCTTCTTCTTATATACAAACTTCACACCTTATCTCCATTTGCCTGCTCCTTTATTTCCATTCCCTTCCATTTTATTCCCTACAATGTCTTGTGTCATATGTGCCCATCTATTCCACTCTTTTCTCTGGAATGCCTGTTCTACCATCAGCAAACTTTCTTTCCCTTTAAATAGTTTCTCCCTGCATTCCTTTGATTTTTAGCACCAACTAAACCTTGATTCTCTCTGGATAAAATTTATCTTGGTCACTCTTTCCTATGTGGGTTATGTTTTTACCCATTCTTGTTTTCCCCCCTCATCATAGGAGAGTAGTTGGAACACTTGCTTCTTATTATTACTTATATATTTCCTTCTAACACTAAAACTCAGCAAATTATCCTCTTCTAAGGTTCATACTGTATATATTTATCATTCAATAACTCCTTTATCCCAATTCCTTCCAATAATATTCCTATCCCAATACCATTCTTAATCCCATCTCCTTCCTGAAACAGTAGATTGTCCCTGTTATCACCTTTGCTTCTCTCTAATCTTCAGTCTCTATCTACTGCTTGTTTCTCTGCTGCCTACAAACATGCTCAGGTCACCCCCCAAAAAAACCCACAAATAAAGAAAAAGCTCTTCACTTGATCTTGCCAACTATTTTCAGATATATATCCTTATCCTCCTGGGCTAAATTCTTTGAAAAATCCATATACACATAGAGGGTTCAAGATCAATTAATTGGAAAGAGATGATACTTCAAAAGGTGAAATTTTGAAGAGGGAGAGGACTTGAATGAGAGGAGACAGGGAGAGACAAAATGGGTTTAATCATCCCATAAAAAAGAGGCAAGGGATAACTGTTACAACT